>VUQK01042961.1:31655-56126 GCA_015106715.1 Bujurquina vittata
TGGCGGCGGAGTGTCGCACTGGAAACGAGGGTTCAGTTTTTTGCCTGCCAAGCCAGTAGCCATGCCCTCATCCTCCACATCATCCTCAGCTGAGTCCCTGCTCTTGTCCTGGGCCTGGTCATTGAGCAGTGTGACCAGGAAGTTGATGTACTTCACGGCCAGGCGCAGGATTTCGTTCTTGCTGAGTTTCTTGTCAGGTGGGTGCGTGGGAATGAGCTTCCTCAGCTCGGAGAAGGCCCCATTGACGTTCTGCTGTCTCCAGCGTTCACGGCTGTTGGTGAAGACGCGGCGGGCAAGTTTTTGAGGAGGGCCTGCTAGACACACAAAAACACAGAGTTGGTCCACAAGATTTTAGCTAACGGGCCTGGAGCTAGTTTTCACTTCCAAAAAACAGAGCCTATGTTGTTAGAGTACAGGACAGGGTATAGAAAAGCATTGAGAGATAGATTAACAAATTGTGGAAGCAGCTTTTTCTCACAGGATGTAATGGCAATGAAACAAGTACATAATATTGTCACATACTCTTGAAATAGTTTAAATATATGCCTTCATTTCCAAAGTGTGGACTGTGTGTTTGAAGCATTCAGATGGTAATTATGGTTCTAATGGTGTAATTTGTTCATGCAGACACTCACATTCATTCATCTCCATCTCAAAGTGTGATGAGGGTCTCCTCTTGATGCGGCTGCTGCTGATGATACCATAGCTTCCTCCTGAAGAACCCAGGTAAGAACTAGAAACGCAATCGCGGAAAAATATGTGAACAAGTAAAGTAACAAGTAAAAGGAGCTGCAAATACATTTAAAAAAAATGTTGCACATATATTAGGTGTTTTTTGGCATTTCTCTGTCCTTCCTTTGGCAGCTGTAAAGAAAGAAATACCAAAGAATGGCTAAAGAAAGCAGGAAGACGGTGGAAGCCATTAATGGAGGTGTGAATGTGAGTGGTGGCGTTGATTGAGTGTGCATGCAGAGTTTTAACCCAGTCTCATTAAGCTTGGTTACTAGCTGATTCTACTTCAGGGAGATGAAATAGATCAATGCTTCCCTTTACAAACAAACCAGAGAGAAGAGGGGAGAGAATCTTATTCCCAGACCTCCATGACAGATGGGGATGCCATAGATATATCTACTGTGCAAAAAAAGTCCCACTTTTTACACTCTTCTGTGAAAAACTGTGTAGAAAATGCCGTTTGGAGTAGAGAATAGAGGAACAGTAGGGGGGCTTTGATAAAGACTGCAAATTAATGCCTTTCTTCACGAGAGTAAGAGAAGAGCTGCCAATTCCTTGGGCCCAAAAAAGAGCTTTAAGAGTTCTGTTTTGCTTCCTTTTGTCAGTTTAAGGATTAAATTTAGCTGTAATTAAAACTGGATGTATAGTTTAAAAAGTGGTGTATTCAGTACACACACACACACACACACGCACTCACAAAAAAGTTCAGTGATTCAACTTGTGTTCGGTAACCAAAAGATCTGCGGGGTAAATTTAGCGTGAGAAATGTGAGGTTCCTTTATAACAGCACACATCCTGCTGTCATTTTCACATAACAGTGCAGCACAGCGGCTATTAATCACGATGGGAAGTCAAGAAATCCGAGCAGTTGAGGTTTTATCTGAAACTTCGCATTGTTGCCAGTAAAATGGCATCATCTTTGATAGTAAGATGTCAGGAAGCTCTGTTATTGTAGGTTTTAGAGTTTAGCTGTTCACACCTGTTTGCAGGGTTTTTTAGAAAGGAAGTGAATGAGAGTATGGTATTTAATTTTCCATAACGCTCCATCGAGTTATTATAGTTTTCATAATTCAGGGCAACATTTTCATTTTACCTCTTGAATTATTTGGCTGTGATGAAACATAGTCCTTCAGTGATAATTTGAATTGTATTGCCAGCTAATAAAAGATAAAATTACGTGTATTTTCTTACATCAATCATTTTTTTAATTTTGTGCTGTGGATGCATCAGTGTTACCTATGCAAGTCTCCATATGTATTGATTTGAAACACGAGTAACATGTCAAAGTAGGGACTTAATTACCTCCCCCAGTGGGTTTATCATTGATTTGATTTGTCTGTTTCTGTGTTTGAATGTTTGAATTATTCCAAAAGTTGAAGTATTTATTTATTTCTTCTAAGTTGAGTCTTCAACAAGCACGGTAGTGCTGACCGTTGGAGCTGATACAGCTCTAGATCTGGATGCAGGAATTTTTGAGAGGATTCTTTATAATGGTGAAGACAAAATATGACATTTTGCAGCCTGTCTTCACAAATACATGTTGAATTGAAATAAGGAAAATTGGGAGACATCGTCTAAATGTTCTTAAGAAAATATCACTGACTGGATAAAGATCCAGTCTCAGACTGCTGTAGTTTCAAGAGGTTATCAGGCAATCACTCTGTGTATAAATGAAATCAAATGAACCTAGTCTCACCTGGTGAAGAAGGGGTGTCCAGGCAGGTACTGATGCGGCAATAGGGGCCCTGGAGAAGCAGCTGTGGAGCCCACAGTAGATCCAGAAACTCCAGGGCTGACCACAGGTAAACAGTTCAGTTGGCTGCGGCGAATGTCTCCATGTGGCCCGTGTAGGAGGTTGGGAATTGGGTGGAGGGCAGTCAGAGGGGTATTTGGAAGTGGTAGTGGGGGCTTGCTATGGCCAAGACTGATGACTGGAATGTGGGGGGGAAGAGGAGAGGATGATGAGGATGAAGGGAAGGTTGCTGTGGAGGTTGGAGGGAGAAGAGGGCACGGGGAAGTCTTGGCTGGTGCCGGGAGGAGCGGAGGTGGCGAGGAAAGAGTTGGGGACCCGTTGGTTGAAGCAGCGGGGGCAGTGGTGCTCTTTGGCCCCCCTAGTTTTTCCTCCTCCTCTTCTTCCTCTGTTTCCATGGAAATGGGCTCAGGTGCAGCAGTTGTATCTGCTTGGTGATTGGTTAACAACGTGTTTGGGGTGATGGGGGGCTGTGTCGAGCCAGGAGCAGGAACATCCGTGTGTCCCTTGTGCCCTGTCTTGTTAGTAGGATGTGGGCTGCTGATAGCATCCAATGATGCTGACTGCTGGCTGTACAGAGGGCTGCTATGCTCCATGGATGCACACGATGGTGAGGAGGCAGAAGACGAAGAAGAGGAGGAGGGGGGGCGAGGTATGTCGTTAGGCGAGGCAGGTGGGCCAGTGGAGTTCAGCTTCTCGATCATGGTGGTGAAATCTCAGAAGGAAACCCCCTTCACTGTGAAGGTGTTGCTCCTCTTCGTTGCCCAGCGCATGTGCGGCAAGTCTGTGCCTCATCCCTGTGGTGTTTTTAAATGAGAATCACTAATGTGTTCATGTTCTAGCTCATGCAGCTACTCCTACAGGGCCCTTAAACTTTCTCCTTGCCAAGTATGTGAGTGTTTTAACCCCTTGTTTCCTCTTCCTTTGTTGTACTTTACTGCATAGTTTTCAATATTTCTGCTTTCCTACCTCACACAGAGTGCAGATTTCCCTTTTACCAACATAAAATCCTTCAGTTGTCCTTATTTGTCAGCATGCAAGTCTTTAAACATCACTTCAGATTAATTATTATTTTATTTAGATTTTCCAGTTTTATTAATTGCTTCAAGAAGCTTTACAGTATGATGGCTTGTGTCCTTACACCCTTAGGAGGTTTCTGTACAGCCCTGTTACTCATAACTCATGCCTCTGATGGCTGTTGTGCAACTCTGTCAGTATGAAACAGATTATTGCATAATGTTCCAGTAAAACAGAGGTATTAATTTTTATGTTCAGTTTAAATTACACTAGAATGATTGAATTTGCAGTCTTAAACGAGGGGCTAATGCTGTGATTAAGTGTCTGGCTCCAGCATGTAAAGGAGGTGGCTCTTGCAGTTTGATGTGAACTGGAAGTCTGTATTTTTCCTTACAGTACATCCCGAGTAGCAAGTTCTTTTTTTGGTTTTGAATGAGTCTCCTGTGGCTTCTCTTAATAAGTCTATGCGTCTATCTGTCTGTTTGTGTGTATTTTGAGGATATGAGTCAAAATCCTTTTACGGACCCCAAAAGTCCCAGATTGTTGATGATTGGATTGATATCAAAGAGTCTGCTGAACAAAAGAAAGGGGGAAAAATGCACTCAGGATATATATTTGATGCATAGTTGGTAACAGTTATACGAACTGAATGTGTGCTTAAAGGCCAGTTTGCACACGTACACCGAAACAGTTTTTGCTTTAAGGAGGCTGGTGCATGGGCTTTAATTCTGTATACACTTCATGGAAAATGATGAATATTGAGTAAATTCACTGTTGTACCAAATTACCACTGTTTTTTTTGTCTTTGCGTTGCAAAGCTTACAGCTCAGGATTTCTCAGGTTTTGCAATCGCAATTCTTCCTGTTTTGTCTTTTCTGCTGGTCATGACTTTATTTTGGACAGTTCCGTCTTTCGCAGTGATGTATAGGAATGACATTTTCAGCTAATTCTTTATTAATATGATTTTGCAACAGAGTCCCAGCAGTGTGGTAAGCATTTAATGTATTTTTAAATAAGCAAGGCCCAGCAGTACATGGTTACTTTTGATGCATGCATTTTGAAGATTATTCATTTTGCTGTGAAAGCCAAAAAGCAATTCTATCAGAAGTTTTTTTTAATTTACATTTTTTTTATTGGCAATAATTTAAAACTGTGACAACAAAGTGAACTCTATTAAAAGCATTATTTTATTGCACAAAAATTATATTTGTTCATTTTTTCTGCTTAGTCCATTTGTTATTTTCTTGTATTTCCCTGTGAGACAAATCGACATTATATTATGTTTTTATTGTAAATAGATATTTGAGAATAAAAATATTTTGCACTTTGATTAGGACAGAAATATTAAATCATATTTTTCTGCAAGGCCATTAAGTGAAAACTTTACTAATAAATTTCTTGAAATTACCGGTAACAGAAATATATCCACCCTTAGTACATTTTGCTCAATGCACCTAGATATATAATGTATCTGGCATATGATACATTTAACAGAAATTCACCATATTCTATATTATTAGTAGCATTTAAATAAATAGTACTTGGTGCAAACCATTTGTGTATTGTGTAAGCAATAAAGAAGTAAGACAATAAGTAATCTTTAATACTCACACATACATTATGGCATCCACTGTCGCTCGTCTGTACGTTGCGCAAAATCCCTCAGAGTTCGAGTGATCTGTGAGCGCACATGTTGTATCTGCTCACTGTTTAACGTCCTCTCCCTCCTCCTTCACGTCGCTCACACTCCACTGCAGCCTGTCAGCGTCTGTCTGTCAACTTATGAGGTCAGAATTGGAGCCACGCTGTCTGATACCACTCCGCATATTCTTAAACATTTATAAATAATTATAAATATTTAAAAAAATAACAGTTACAAATAAACAAAGTCAGAACAAGGCCAAATGACTGGAAAACGTAGATGTATGGTTTTTTTTGTTTGTTTGGAAGTTACTCCTTTGCACAAAGACACACTCAAAGCATGGAGATGGAAGGTGTGGGTCTCCGCCATCCCCCCTGTCCATATGTCAGTCTCCTCATTCTCTCTCTCTTTCTCTTTCTCTATCTTTCACTGTCCTGCCTATCCTTTCCCTCGCTCAATCTCTTCGCCAAGAAGACACAATGCTCTCGCTTTTTGCCAGAGTTCTGGTACTGGCAAATGTGAGGTGGGAGAGAGAGTGAGAGAAGGGGGAGCAGGGGAGGAGGGGAGAGAGGGAACTGTGTTGCAAGGAGAGTTTTCCGCTCCCTGCTGGACAAGAGGATGTGCTAGTACAATATGGTGGCTGCTGATAAGAGCCTCAAAAGCTGCCTGTGGTCTGTAGATAAGGAACCTTCACCACCCCTCTTCCTCCACCACCAATACCAACACACACACACACAAGCATGCTCACGCATACATGTAAGCAGGTTCACGCCTACATGCACGTACACACACACACAGGCTGCAACGGACCGGTCAGTCTCAAACTTTGAAGGGATCTGGATCATTTCCAAGAAAATATTTGCGGCTGCACTTATATAACAATATATTAAACAGACAATGTAGCTGCTGCTCATTCATGCACGTGCTTTAACAAGCATGGACTGTGTGCATTTACACACACATACATCGCATGCATATACAATGCCACAGATAGCACGGTCACTTGGGATATCTTTGTTTAAAATATCAGCCCTTAAGCATGTTCTCATATTTTGATTAGCACCCCCCCCCCCAAGTGATACAGTGTACAAACAGGTTTGCAAGTTCTCTTTACAATGTTTATGTTACATTAGAACAATTGAGTGAATAGCTGAAATTAAAAATATGACAAGAGACTCTTATTTTAGTTTAAAGTGTTTGTAGGTTTCAGCCTCTCAAATATGAGGACTTGATCTTTCTCTTTCTCACATAGAATAATCTTGTGACAGTTGGTTGTATATACTTTTAACATGTCATGTTTGACAAATATGGCTTTTCATGATTATCTAAATTCTCTAGTAAATGACAAAATAATTCACTGTGTATTCAGTGCTGAAGTAGCTGTGGTCCCCACCCTGGTCGTCACTGGTATATATGTTACCAACGCAAATTATTGGACTCAAGAGACTTTTGGTTACTGTTTTTTTTACCGTGACATCAGAGCACACCTGTGCCGCTGATGACCAATACACAAGTCGTCATCGCCGCAACTTTCCTCTCCAAGAGCTCCCAAACTTCCTTCCTCAATCTGTCTCTCACCCTTTCTCCTCTTCGCTTGTCCATTCCTGTGAAATTCTTCCCAAACTCTCTCCCTCTCCCTCTCTCTCCCAGGGTCAGCACTTCTTTTACATTGCCTCAGTCATTTCCTTCTTAGACAGACTGAAACACAAACATTATAAAGGCTTTACAGTTACCTGACCTTCGAGGTCCTGGGAAGGAAAACAGTTTGCTGAACAATTGCTCAGCAAATCTGTCACCACCCTCATCATCGTTATCATCATTTCATTTATTTATTTGTTTTCACTGCAAACAACCGCTGCATCTCAATATGCCAAATTAACAATAGTCCACGTAGAATCAGAGTGCAGACAGTGTGGTCTGGTCCTGGTCGTCACACTTTTTTGCCTCCACAGCTGCGGTTCCAGTTGATCACTCTCTGTGCGATAGAATAACGTAGTGGCACCGTTGCGCCTGCAGATGCTGCATAAATTTGCGTGTAACATATAAAAAGCTACACGAGGGACAGACAGAAATCCTTTGGGATTAGCTTTTTCTGTGCTTTACAATATATGTTCCTGTCACACTGCTGTATTATTAATACTGTTTTGGTTCATTAAAGATGTTCATTTTGCACCCGCTCCTTTTAGAGATTATTTTGAAATATAGATACATCTGATTAGTTGTTGACTAATTGTGTTGATTAGAAGTCTGACAGTACTGGAGATGGCACATTTTCAAAGTTGGGGACAAAGGCCAAAAGAGTGAGTAAAGGTAGTTGGGACAAAGCAGTGTGGGGTGATTTTAGAAATGAGAAAAAGGTTGAAATTAAAGAAGCTAAAAGGTTAGACATGGATAGATAAACATAGTTTCATATTCCACTTTTATTTCTGTTGCCATGTTTTTACATTCTGAGTTTTTGTATACAGATTTATTTATTTATTTGTGTGTTTATTTATTGATTGATTGCAGTGGAAAAGATGGTACACATCTGGATTAAAAGCACTTTACAAACAAGTGAGAGTAATTTGTATACAATTCCAATAATGTGAAAATAATTGTCTTAGCTGATTATATTTGTATATTTTTCACCTGTGCCTGTAACATTTTTGTATATTTCTTTTCTGGCACCTTCATGATTTCTTTGCCTGAGAAAGTAATAAATCAGACTTGGCTTTTTGTCTGCTAAAAAATGGCAAAAATGAGCCAAAGTTAACCTTGGCTCCATTAAGTTTGATAATGCAGCTTTAGCTGCTTCCTAATTGCTCTGACTTTGAAAGGAGCCATATGGTGCCATGGTTTGCCCAAGTCAGTGAACAGCAAATCATTTTGCAGTTTGGATTTCCCCTTCTTCAGGTGAAACCCTTCTCAGAGAGGCAGTTTTCTCGGGACCAGACTGTCTTTTTTAAGTCCCCATGTGAACACTCAAACTGTAAATGGGGAATAATAATAGAAACAAACGATAACAGACAGCTTCCGCTTTTCCCTTGAGTGAGGAAGAAATCAAGAGATGATTGTTTTAATCTCAGCGCGGTGCTGCTACACCCTCCTCCCGGCTACCTTAAAATACCTCGCTCAATAAAAAGACCATCAATAGGGGAGCCTTTGTACGAGTGTGTGTGCGTGTGTGTGTGCGTGCGTGCGTGCGTGCGTGAGAGCGAGAGAGACAGAGACAGAGAGTGTGTGTTTGTGTGTGCGTATGTGTGCGTGCGTGTGTGTGTGCGTGAGAGCGAGAGAGAGAGAGTGTGTGTTTGTGTGTGCACATGTACCTGCATAAATATTGATCTCTTCTACATAAGGAGTGGAAAATAATTAAAAAATTCAAAACATTGTCTCCTGTTAAATACTGTTAAATTATTACTGATATTAAGAAGTACAGGCCTGATCAGCAGCATTCAAAACTGCAAAAAATCCAAATAACTTATACTTTTAAAAAAATTATTATGAATTTAATTAATTTAATTAATTAAGGTACTTGAGCACAGCAAGCCATTTCGATAGAGCTGACCTTTGGGGAGAATAAACTTTCCCTTGAACTTGATCTGAGAGAATATAACACAAATGAATTTTCAAACAAAGCTGATGTATACACACACACACACACACACACACACACACACACACACACACACACACACACACACCAGTACCAGGTTGGGTACTTTTTAGATTCTTTGTGGCATAGATTCAACAAAGTGCTGGAAACATTCTTTGGAGATTTTGTTCCATATTGACTCAATAGCATCACTCTTTTGTTGGCTGCACATCAATGATGCAAATCCACTGGTGACTGTGGAAGCGATTTAGTTACGGTAAACTCACTGTCATGTTCAAGAACTCAGTTTGAGATGATTTGAGCTGTGTGACATGGTGCATTATCCTGCTGGAAGCAGCCATCAGAAGATGGCTACACTGTGGTCATAAATGGATGGACATGGTCAGCAACAATAGTCAGTCAGGCTTAAAGATCCTCATTTGGTGCTAAGGTGCCTAAAGTATGGCATGAACATATCCCCCTGCGCCATTACACCACCACCAACAGCCCGGGCTTTTGATACAAAGAAGGATGAATCCATGCTTTCATGATGTTTATGCCAAATTCTAGAGATGGCTGTGTGGGAAAATCCCAGTAGCGCAGCAGTTTTGAAATGCTCAGATGAGCCCATCTGGCACTGATAGCCACGACACGTTCAGAGTTACTTAAATCACCTTTCATCCTCAATCTGATGCTCCATTTGAACTTCATCAAGTCATATTGACGAAGTCTACAGGCTATGGAGTTGGTGCCATGTGAGAGGCTGATTAGATATTTGTTGCAATGTGCAGTTGAAAAGGTGTACCTTATAAAGAGGTCAGTGAGTGTATGTGCATGTTTGGAATAAACTGCAGGGCTGTCCATTCCTTAAAACTCACAAACAAGCAAGATCATGTCTTTTTTTACCTCTCCTCATTAGGCCTTCATCAGTCCCAAGAAAAAGATGAAAATATGCCAGAAAATAGAAAAAAGCTCAAAGCTATTGTGACTCATTAATGCCGTATAAGAAGCTCATATCCTAGCTTACCTGGTACAATGTATATATATATATACATATACATATACATATGTATATATATATATATTGCAATAATGTGTATATATATATATATATTATTGCAATAAGCTTAGAGTCTGCACATGAACAAGAAAACACATACACACTCCCCAAAGTGGGCTCCATGGCCACATTTCCTCAGCGTCATGTAAACACTATTGTGTGGCCAGTGATAGGGATCACTGGAACCTAATTGTTTGAGGCAATATTCGCAGTGCATTTCATGGAGAAAGTGACAAACAATGCTGTGAGCGCTGGCCGGGACAAACGCCTCTGTCCTCCTCCTGCTCTGCGACAGATGTCGACTGTGTTTATTTTTCCTGATTGTCCTGGAGACTGGCCATCCAGCCACAGGACACACCAAGGAGGGTTTTAGTTTAGGTGGATATATTCAGGACAAAGGACATGGATGGGGTTACACTGCCAGCCTTGAATCTGATCTCTTCCACCCACATCAACATGGTGCACACCTGATCAGCAGCATCAGGATTCAGCAGGAGTCCGATTAAATGGAAAGATCGATACCTCAATGCTATAAACACGAGCAAACATTAGTAGACGAGAGCCTTGTAGATGAAAATGTTTAAAAACACGGTTGGAACGATAGAATTATTTTTCTTCTTATACATAATGAAAAAGAGTGTCTTCAAGAGCAAAGAAAAGGTTGAGAGGTGAGTATTTTTTGCAAGTTGAGAAAAATAGGCAGTGAAAGCATCATTTCACCATTTAATTACTCAGATATTACACTCGAATATGAAGAACATCAATCGAGATTGTTTTATTGTGACATAGGTTTGTTCTCTAGTAACAGCTTTCCTTGTTGCTGTCTCAGATCAATATTGTCATTCTTTCTTCCCAGTCTTACACAAAATCTCTGTCTGTCTGTGAACTCCTCCTACAGATCTGGAGTTTAGCAGCCAAACTTGGCATACAGGTACCTCTTAGGCCCCTGAAGGTTCTTATCTTTATCACGGATTATGACATCATCAGATTGCCTAGCAACCACCTCCAAACAAGCTAAAATGGCCCTTATAACCCCTTATAAAAGCATTTTATCACTGTATCACCATGGTAACAAAAAAATCTAATTTATATGGAAAACACTTGAATTTTGCATGGCATATTATAATTTTATGTTGCCGAGCAACAGACTACAATTACAGGCCAAATAATACTGTGGCATGTACTTTTTGACAAAATGAACTACAGGCAGATAAATTATAAATTATAAATAAGTAATTTAAATCATATAGCTTTGCTTGATTAATTTGATTGTTTTCTTTTAGCTTTGATTACTTAAATGTAAACATTGATTTTATGGAAATTTGAAGCTCAGTTTAAAACAAAATACAGTTTAAAATTTATATTTTATTTAATACACCCCTAGCCCTTCTGCAATACCTTTAAGGCCCACACCTTTGGACAAACAACTATCATTAAATATTATAGCAGCAGCAATGTTCTGGTGAATTACAGAATTAGCTGTTTGATAGAGACTCTGAGATTATTGCAGAGGTAGTTAAAATAAAATATAGCTGACCCATTTAAATGAGGAGCGGGCTACAGAGATGTGGTACATTCAGGACTGTGACACCACATCTCCAGAATTGTTTTTATTTTCACTCATCTTGTAAAATGCTCCTCACTAAATCACATCTTCCGAGGCAGTTTATCAGATTTCATGCCACTTCATTTAAAGCCACTAAAGGCTTGAAATGCAACTTTAAACAGACTGTGAAATCAGTGGAATTCCCCTTTAATTTGTGGAGGAGCACTCATTCATGAGATGAGCTTGCCACATGTGCCTCATCTAAAGCCAGTCAAAAGTGATTTAGTTCATCTGCACTGATGCCCTGTGAAGCTGTTGATTGTTCCAAACAAAACATAACTTTGGAAATTAGATCAGCGAGGAGCCTCGTTTTTATCTTGTGTTTGTATAAAGTTCATGGTGATTCTGATTACAGTAACGACACCTTGTACAGTGTCAGCCACATGTCGACGGTCACACAGCGCTCCGTTCCCAGGATGCACCTGGCCACGGGCAAGCAGGCGGACGCGAGGGACAGCTGTTTCCTGTGCACACTTCCTGGTTTGGCAGCGAAAAAAAGGGGAGGATTATGGGGGCTTTTAGTGATGGGAGAGAGGCGGGTGCAGAGCTGGGCAATGGGGCAAATTCAGGGTTTTGGTGAGAAATATCTGCGACAGCCACGGGTATGAGGGTAAAGAAGTGTGCCACACTTGCATATACTATAAAAACATATTGTCATAAGAAATTCAGAGTACTGCATATACCATAGGGACAACTAATAACCAAAGACATGGGGGAGGCAGGAGAAGTGTTCCTTCATTGGCTCCAGTCTTAGACTCCCCCAGCACACAGGGAGAGTGTGGTCAGTCACCTAATCAGAGCATAATGGTCTCAATCAATAGTTTCCTTGATTGCACATGTACTGTGCATTCCACATCAGCAGTGCACAAACAGGACTGTGTTTTTATGTGAGGTCCTTAAATGAAGGAAACCTGCAACAATCTTTCACTGCCTTTTTATTCTGCTCTTCAAATCAATACCAGGTTTTTAAAGCTTCTAAACGCCATCAAAATGAATAACTTCAGTGAAAACGTCCCATCAAAAAGCTAATTCTGAACATAAAATAAATATCGTCCTTTTTGACCAATCAGTGCAGTTAATAGGACAAAATCTTTTTAAATTAAATTTTTGCCTCCAGCAAGCCCTGGATAGATATTTCATATTTGAACTAAAAGAATTAATAGCTGATCATTTTACCTTCAGAAGTCTGGGAGAGGGTTCAGATAGAACTAGTGATGAGTGTGCATGCATCCATACAAGACATGTGCTCAATGTCTTGTATGGTTCTTTTACAAACATGACTACCAACAAAAAACCTGGGGGCCCAGTGGATGTGTCAGCATGACACCTGTAACCAAGTGTAGCTGCATTAGCGCCAGTGAGCGGTCTGGGTTGGGCCTTTTTGGGAGGTTTCCTTTTTTCCCCGATTTTAACAGTAGTTTCAGTGACAATCAGGAAAGATGAGCGTGACAAGAGATGACACAGTGGAAAGATGGTCCAGCGACGCTCACTATGTGGACCTGGCTGACTCATTTGACCTTGAGGCAGCCGGCTGACCTTTGACTCTAAGACGTCATTACGTGCAGAACTTTACGAGACCGCTGCGGCTTTTCAAACAGCCAGCTCACATCCACTTCCACTTTTGGCAACAGATTTACAAATATTTCCATATGACACGAGCACTGACAATAGCCTTTGTAAGTGTGTGTATATATGAATGGATGAGTGTGTGTTTGACTCTCTGTGCTCGAGTGCCAAAACTGTATGTGTCTAAATGAGCATTTGTGGATGGCTGAGTTTGGGATTGCCACTAGTCACACGTACGGTTCGTGTGTGTGTGTGTGTGTGCGAGTGTTCGTGTGTGTGTGTTTGATTGCGTGCGTCCTTTGGATCGCGATGTGCTGAACAACAGCATATTGTGTCTTCCTCTCATATTTCTCATCATCAGCAGTGCCGGTGTTCAAATTCCACTGGTGTGATCACAGCGTGACGGAGGGACTCAGCCCTGTTGTCAAGCCCCATCCTGCAAAAATAGGAAACACAGCATCACTTTTCCACTTTCTCCCTCACTTTTCACCACTAATTCAAAATATATGTCTTCCTGTTTGGAGCTCTCACACTCTGGGGTTGGTTGTTTGTATTGGATAAAGGGTGCAGTTTGCATACTCTGTGCTGCTTTTTAATTATGTATGAACAAAAGTTGGTGCAAACATCTCTATTGTTTTGGCACAGAAAGTGTGGATGTGTCCCCCTCTCTTCCTGGTATTTGTCAATATGATTTACTCATTCTGCAATCTGAGTTTATCATACAGCTGTGATAATTGCTGCTCCTCCTACAGTACAGGTCATTTAAATAGGTGCTTTTCCATTTAAATGACATTCACAACAATCTCTACTTCTCCTAGAATATTGTCCAGATTGTAGTGAAACTTTCACACAGTGATCCCCTAATGGGTTTGCATCACAATCGTACTTTCATTGAGTTCACAAAGACACTGTTTGCGCTCACACGTCCGTACACAAGGCAAGAAGTATTATTTCAGACATTTTATTTTTTTAAATTTTAGGTTGGGGATCAATTTCAGAATAATATTCCTCAAGACTTTGTATATGTTGCCATCTGTAGTGTACAATATAATCAAAAAGTTCAGAGAATTGAAGAGACAAGGCTGAAAATGAATATAACATGATCTTTGGGCCCCGAGCTGGCACCGCATTAAAAACAGACATGATTCTGTCATTGAAATCACTGACTGGGCTCAGGAACACTTCCAGAAATCACTGTCTGTGAACACACTTCTCTCTGCCGTCCAGAAATGCAGGTTAAAGCTCTATCATGCAAAGAAGAAACCAAATATAAACAAGATCCAAAAAGGCTGCTGTCATCTCTGGGTCAAAGCTCATTTAAAATGGACTGAGGCAAAGTGGAAATTTTAATTTTTTTGAAAAACATGGATGTCGTGTCCTCTGGACTGAAGAGGAGAGCGGCCATCTGGCTTGTCATCAGACTTCAATTCAAAAGCCTGAAATGCGACAAAGAAGACCCAGGACTGCTGAGCAGCAAGAACCTTAGACAAGAATGGAACGACATTCCTCTCCCAAAGATCCAGCAACTGGTCTCACAAACAAAGAGGGGATGCTGCACGGTGGTAAACTAAAATTGAGCAAGTATTTTTCTTAAAATATTACATTCTCTCAGTTTACATTTGATAGTTTTTCTGTGTCCTATTGTGAATAAAATATGGGTTTATGAGATTTACAAATTGTGTTTTGTTTTTCTTTACACTTTGGACGGAATCCCAACTTTTTCAGGAATTTGGAAGTTGCATTTATGAAAATGTAAAAACACCCCATGGAGGCATAGATGCAAAGACAGCAGGTCCCTGTTAATTTATATTCATATATGCTCATATGGATTTCATTTTCTTAATGCACGAGAGTGCAAATGAGTACTGTACCCACTTCAGCTGTCCAGCATGAGATCTGGTTTAATGGGGCCAAGGTTTACACTTAATAAGGTAGTATATTAGTATAGTTCACAGCCATAAAATATCTATTTATTCTAGTTTCAACCAGTATTAATTATGTTTATAACGGGTTTAATTTTTTTAAAATAAAACTATTTCCTTTTGCTATACATGCTAGAGCTTCAACTAGTCAATCACTTAAAATAAATGAAAAATAATGTTAATAATGATTTTTAGATAGGCAGAGCACTAATATTCATTATAAAGAAGTGTGCTCTTTGTGTAGCCACAGACTCCTTTGGGATAGAATTGAACAAAACAGGCCAACTAACAGTGTCTGATGGAATACAAAGATTATATTTCTCTTAAAATATCTCTAATAAATAACAAATGTAAGATCAGTACAGCATAAGCATATTAACTTTTTATTATCAAGTTATTACCCCATCAATGTCACCTTATTGTAATTCTTAAAACTAAATGTTTCAAAGGTTTTAACATTTTTATTGTTAGAAGTTACGACATTGTTAGGCAAATATTACAAAACTATTGCAAATGTCTATATAGCTTAAAGAAAAAAAACACTTGGACATCCTGTGGAGCTGTGCTCACCGCATGTCATTTTTCTTATTCAGCTGGTCTCTATTACAGCATTAGGCCAGCTATTATTATACACTTTTTAAAATGTAACTCTTTTTTTATTTTCACACACTCGGCTTGTGAGCAGTGATGGATGTTAGTTGAGCTTCTTGCTTAAGAACTTAATTCAATCAAGACTAAGTCTACTGCATGGGTAAGGATTAAGTGTTTGTGTTTTGCTATCTTCACACTGCAGTACAGTTTTCATAGTCTGTGGTTCATTTTTGTGCTTTGGTCTCTTGACCACTAGATGGCGACAAATGCATAGTATTTCAGTAATTTCCATGCAGATGGATTAAATATTTAAAATGACTTTTTTTCTTCCATATGTTTATTTTTAACATAGTTGGGCATCCTTAATTCTATAAAATGATTGAAAATTCATATTCTGATTGAAAGACTCTCCAAGACTTTTAAATCACTACAGTGAAAATTCCCAGCTATAAAACCTCAAGTAACTGTCCTCAAATTCAATTCAATTCAATTCAATTCAATTCAATTCAATTCAATTCAATTCAGTTCAGTTTAGTTCAGTTCAGTTCAGTTCAGTTCAATTCAATTCAATTCATATGCACCAAATCACAACAGTTGCCTTTATATTGTAAGGTAAAGACCTACAATAATACAGAGAATACCCCCAACAGTCAGATGACACACTATGAGCAAGCATTTGGTGACAGTGGGAAGTCCCTTTTAACAGGAAGAAACCTCTGGCAGAAGGTAGAACAAGAGGGTCAGCCATCGACAGTATCCACAGTTGTACGAAGTGAGGATCCTACTATGGGAGTACTTTAGATAGCTGCCCTGCCCGTGGCATTGAAGAAAACAGTGGGGGAAGTATATTCTCAAACGTCAGGTATTGCTATCGCTGAATTTTATGGGAGTATAAAACACCACTGTTTTCTTCCTGCGATTACATTGTGAAGGGGGAGCTGCTGGGTTGCAGAATGTACAAAATATTGAAAAATATCACAGCAATGAGTAGTAATGTGAGATTTGCAGGAGAAACATAACTGAAGTGATCTTGTACACAAATAATCTTGTTTGTTCGTTTCCCGTTACTAATGCTCCTGTGTAAATGCAAGTAATGGTGTTCTTATGTACACGTGACGTGTAAGAACACACTGCTGGTGGCCTGAGCTGCACTGCTCAGTATGTGGGTGGTCTTGCCAGGTGAAGGAGGGCGAGATTAACACCAGGCCTGCCCAGAGGGAAAAGAAGGAGAGAGGGAGAGAAAATAAGAGAAGAGATAGACATCTGTCCACCAGATGTGCTGAGCACAGAGAAATTATTTTATGAAATAGAGAGAAGGGAATGAAAAGGATTTTGGACACGGAGCTCATGGACAACTGCATCCGCTGTGACTGAAATCGTGCTCAATCTGCCTCTTCGTGTTCAGTTGCTCTTTCTAAAATTTCTGAGTGTGTGTCTGGTCTCCCTTGTCTGTCATCTTGTTATATTCATAACACAAAGGCAGCCACACACTCGCTAACACTTGCTCTTTTTCCATCTCTTCTGCTGCTCTTGCAGGAGCTTCTGCAGCCTGCAATTAGAGCCAAAACTGTAAACCAGTGATGACCACCTGTCAAAACACATCCAGTAAATGTGTATTTGTCAGGAAGGCGCTGAGGGGAGGGAATGAAACAGATTGTACATACGGAGGAACAAAATGCTGAGTATAAAGTTATTTCTTTACAGCTTTTGATTTCCAGAACCCGCAGAACACTATAAATAATCAGCAGCTAATCTTTATATTGATGATAATATACATTACATGGACAAAAGTATCGAACCACTCCTCTTAATCTTTGAATCCGTTGCCACAGGTGTATGAAACTGAGCATCTAGGGATGCGATTTTACATTTTCTCATCTATTGACCACAAATACGCTTGAAGATGCAGAAACTCTGCTGCTTAAATAAAACAGAATAAACACTTTGCCCCCAAAATTTAGGTTAAAGGAACAATTGCAGTACACTGTATAGTTGCTGAAGCTTTAACCTCTTCCTTCTCGGTGCATCTTGGAAATAGTTGTGCCAGAAACCTCTACTCGATTCTCTCTATTTTCTCTATTTCGCAATTAAACATGCAGTAAAGGAATTGATTTCACACACATAAATAAAATACTGATGTTTTTTTTTTCATTTTCATTATTGAACTCCACCTTCGAAATAAACCCTCTAAAATGTCACATTTTTCTGCTCCCTCTCTCACGCGTGTTTGCAGTGTGCGGTTTCCATATTTGGTGATCTCATAATGCATTACATGCTTTCAAAGTCCTCCTTTGAGGTTCAGCTTTTGTTTGCGCATCTTTATTGTGTGTGTATGTTTCCTGGGTCCTGAGGAGTCACAATTTCTTTCCCCTGCACGTGTGTGTGTGTGTGTGTGTGTGTGTGTGTGTGTGTGTGTGTGTGTGTGTGTGTGTGCGTGTGCGTGTGTTTGTGTGTGTGAATGTGTCTGTGTGTGGTTTACAGCTGTTTACATAGCTCACAGTGGGTGAGCTCTGTTCAACAAGATCAACCTCATGGATTCAGGGATTTTGAAGGCCTATAAACTCTGGATGAAAGCTGAAGCCAAATTAATAAAGTTTTAAACGGATAAAGATGGGGCTAGTTACACAACATGACATTAAACTGCTCTCTTAAATGACTGAAAGCAATGTGTACTCCTGGTTATAAAACATTGTATAAAGAAGATGAGTTTGTGTTTGTATGCATCCTGTTCGCATTAAATGTTTCCCAATAGAAGACCTTTTCTTGATTCTTCCTTCTCCCCACTGGCTCAGCTGTCTTTGGAGCCAGCTCTCATAATGAGATAATAAGTGAGCGAGGCAAGGCAAACACACATAACTGAGGTTTTAGTTCATGCTCACTCCACTTAAAATACAATGGTGAGGTGTGTTACCTGGAACTGTTAAAATGTATTTTCACTGATGCTCTAGTTATTGGGTGCTATAGGTTTTTATCCCACCTGGCTCTACAATAATTGTTGTTTCTGTCTTGTGAAACTCGCCCTTCTCACACAAGCTGGAAACCAATAAACCAATAATTGCTTGCAAAATAAATTGAATGCATTCATTTAAACAATTAATCTTGTGTCATTTAATTACTTGGAATCTGAATATAGAGATGTGAGAAATGTGGATTTTATTCCACATAAACGAGCGTATTTCTCAGGACGACGTGGCAAACATCGCACCTGCGATATTTGGTCACTTGGGGGCAGCATATTGAAATGTTTTCACCTTTTATGAATACAGAGTCACAAATAGTTGCCCACTTAATAGTTGATGTGCAAAGCCACGTGATAATTCTCTGCAGGTTTACTGTGCTCGCTCTCCTTCACATTACAACCTGTTTCATGTTATTTCATGCACTGTTCTCATAACAGTAATAGCCTCGTTAGTTTGTCACAATGGCATTTATTTTTGTGGTTAAACTTTAGCTGGCTTGCTTGTGTATCAAGTTTCAAGTGACCATTACACAATCCCTTTGAAAAAGGTTTGTATGAGCACAGCGCTTAATAATAAAGTGAAACAATATGTAAATATAGCCAGACATCTTTGCCAATTTGCTCAAATTTGCAGCAGGCATATGTGAACATGAGATCTGTTTGTCTTGCTCAGTTTTCCTAAGTAAAGCAAACACCACACAAGAGCCCCCTCAAACATAATTCCAGTTCCGCAGTGACAGCTGCTTGATGCTGCCGCCATTCATAAGCTGAGTGTAAGTGGGGCACACAAATCACATCCTGCAAGCAAGTTTTTGACATCTTACCCACCACATCCCTGCTGTTTCACTGTCGCACACACATGGAAACATTATTACGTCGCATGTTTTCTCACTATGTAACCCACCATCAGCTTTAACTCAGACATGTGGACTCATATATTTTATTTCTGTGTTAATTATTGTGTCCTATTTTGTGCCATTTTGTCTTTGCCTGTTGGTTGCGTTCTTGTATTTTTCTTCTGCAGAGACAAATCAATCCGAGTTCAGACTGAAGCTGATGTGATTGCTTTTTAAATCTTTTGCATTCATGAAAGATCGCTGCAAGTAACAGTAACAAGGAGTCATCGGAACCAGATTCAAAGTATATCTTTGTGAATGGAGCTGTCACTCAGTGCACACACACTCATACAGCGCCCATCACTGGCGCCCTGACATGAAACAGACTCCCTCACATCGTTGTCCACCTCCCATTCATCCATCCTCACTCAAAAATCAGAAAAAGGTTTTATTTGTGTGATCAGAAGTCTGCTACAAAATCTGGCAACCATATGCTCAGACATACAAGTCTTTTATGCCTTTCAACTTGGTCTTTTTTTCCACGCGTGTGCCTGCATCTCTCTTGTTTCACATTCTCATTGTTTTGAAGTGAATCTCAGCATTGTGTGGTTGCTGACTGTGTGCCACTCAGCGATCCCGTCTGCTCTGTGGCTAAGCGCTGGGGAGGATTGTGATTCAAAGGGGCTGTGCTGAGCTTGTACAGATGATTCTGGCCTGCAGTTTCACTCATGTCTACAAGTTGTCAGTAACTGGGGAATGTATTACAGATTAGTTCCATATCTCTGTTTGCTGGCTCTTCTGGCATTAGTCTTATGTCAGCCTTAGGTGGAGCACTAATTTCTTTGAAGAGCTCAGAAAACAGATGCAGCACATTGTGAAACATGAAGCTAGAGTCTCAGCCTCACAGCAGGTCCCCATGGCTTAGTTTTTGCCTCAGAACATCATTATAGGTTAATCTGGGTCTCTTGGCAGTTATCAGTTGATCATATCTGTTGTTATTTATTTATTTATGTGTTAATGAACTGGACATCTTTAATGAAATAGACCTAAAATTTAAGTCTTTTCACTGTGATTAAGTATCAAGCATCCCATTTTTTATTGCTACATGTTAACACCTTCCCAAACTGATCTTTCGTAACAATCAACAACAGCTACAGTTAAATCAAGCATCATAGCTCATGATAAAGGACCCCAACTATCAGCAATATTACAACACTCTGCTTTTTAACTCTGACCCCTGGGACCGTGAGCTCGCCCAGATGTGTCAGACATCCAGATGAATGCTTGGAGCCAGTGTTTCCGAGTGTTTCTTGCATAACAAGATTATTATTATTCATACCACCTGCCATTGGTGCTAACTCTGTGGCTGATTGATGTACGGTTGAGGTTGTTCATAGACTTCTTATAAAAGATGAATGTACTGTAGCTTCTCGGTCAGATAGTACATTAAACCTGCATTCTTTATGGCCAGCAATTGGCAGCGCTTCTCGGCTGCAAAAAAGTAGTCCAGAAAATGTTGCTTGGCTGCGGCAATCAATAACTACAGTAAATGCTTTCCTGATGAGTCGGCAGTCTCGGTCACAAGTTCTAGACACACACAGAGCAGAAGGATTACTCGTGTTGAAAACATTATGATCTTCAGTTTGTAAATTTCAAGAGTCAAAACAGCGGATAGCAAATGTTATGCTTTAGCGCTGTACCTACTAAGTGATTGCAGTGTGCGTGGTGCCTCTGTTACTCAATCAGACCCGCCCCTCGCTCGTTACATCAAGATTCAAATCAGGAACTTGCTGAGGACCAAACCGCTCAGGTCGAGGCTTCACAAGAGGACTTCACTAATCAAGGAGTAACATTTCAGCGGTCACATGGGTTTGACCTTGAGCGGTCCGTGTGCTTATTCTTGAGGAGACTGCTGTGATTTGGTGCAAATAAATAAATAAAATTGAATTGAATTTTGCAGCCTGCTCACCTGACAGCTATGCTATCTCCTGCCATAACTGAGGCTCTTTGTTCTCCACTTCCACACCGTCACCAACCTGCAAGCTCTGAATCCACAGTTCATTCCCCTTGGAGGGACTGTGTTAAATCTTTTTCACTTCACCTCTGTTGTGCTTGCTTGCAGAGAAGTCAGGGCCTACATGTTGCACATTCACAAAGAAATCTATTCCATGTGTGATGACTGACTGAACAATAGCAGCGTCGATTGTTTTGTTGTTTTGCTTTTTTGGTGGTGTGGTAATGAAGAATTGATTTGATGCAGGAGCCTTTGATCCATCATAAACAACTTGGATGCTCACAGACAAAACGAACAAAAAAGGCAGCCGACTCCAAATGAAAAGGTTTAAAAGTGCATGTACAAGCAAAGGAAAGAGGGAGTGGGCGAAGAAAAGGGTGTTTTTTTTTTTTAGAGCGAGCTGAGAGTCAACCAGGGTGGTCCTTTGCTGCATACTCAGATGGGAGGCTTGTCAACACAGTGTCAGAAATCATCCACTCTAAACCCTCCCAACAGCTGCAGCAGTTTGCTGTTTTACTTGAAATGATAAGTTGAATAAATTAACTGCTGTGATCTCACTCAAATCATTAAACTGAATTTTAATAGAGCAAAAGTCAAATCAGTCTTCCAAGAATGCGTTGCTTAAAAGTTCAGAGAGTTTTATTGCTGGAATGAACAGAGTTTACATGATGTAAACTAATAAATGGACCACGAATTCCTGCTTGAGGCTTGATAAGAAAAGCAGTGATCAGCATCGTATGAAGGTTATTGAGTGTTCATGTTATTACCGCTGTCATAGCGTAATGTTACTGGGAGCATTGTAACATGTTGTCTTTGCAGAGTCTGATAGAGAAGCAGCTGCAGCTATAAGTTATTTTACATGAAATAAAGAACTGATGTTTATTTCCAGAGTGAACACGTGCAGTTGTCACACTGAGAAAATAAACACCCATGACACACCATAATATGTGGTTACATTTGGGATTTATTTTTTGTTATTTTTTTGTTAAATGTTCTTTGTAATGTTGTTAAATTAGGGTCTCAGTTTTCTGATCTTTATTGAAGTGTAGTGTTGTTCTAGGTTACGCCACAAGGGGACACCTTCTCTCCAGTGGCTGTGGCATCCACTCAGAGAGAGGGAAATGCACTGCTGTCGTCCTTCTCATTAATTCCCCGACATCCCCTGACCCTGTTTCAGGCAAGGATGCCGCAGAGCTTTACAATGGAGATGCAGAAGGGTGCTTTGAGTGCATCCATGCCTTTATGTGTAGTAAGAACTTGCTAGACGCTGAGGAAAAGGGCATGGGAGAATTGCTAACCCTGAAGGATATTGTTGATGAGGTTGTGCAAGCTCAAAGTAGTGTGATCTTACCTGTTAAGTTGAATGTAAATGGAAAGCCAGCGTCCACACTACAATATTGTAAACACTGTTTCTCTTGTTGGAAAGTGGGACACATGGCTGTAGGTAACTCTCTTCTCAATTACCTGTCAATGTCATACCCACCCAAAAATTAGTCAGGAAAGACAGCAGCTGAGCGCATCTTTGGTGACTTTATCCAGTGTTTCGGGTATCCTGAATGGCTGCATCATGACCGGGGTTATCAATTTGAAAATGAGCTCTTTAGACTCTAAGGATTCGAGGCGAGACCCGCGCCGTATCATCCCCAATGCAATCCTGCTGAGAGATTTAATTGAACTCTCTTGCAGATGCTTAGGACACTTGGTGACAAAGAAAAGAAATTCTGGAAAGATCACCTCTCACAAAGTGCATGCTTAACTGTGCGTGGCATGAGTCAACGGGGCACTCTCCTTATTTTTGGTTGTATGTACAGTATCAGCTTTCCTGTAAGCCGGAACTCTGCGCCATATTATCAGAGCTGTTTCACTGCTGTGCGCTCAAACACTGACAAGTCCAAACGTCTTTGCCTCCACTTTGTCTTTGTGAAAGAAAACATGCAGCTCTTGCCTCGCTAGTTGAGAAGGTATGCAGCCTAACTTAACATTGTAAATGCTGAAGCATCTGCCACAGACAACACGGTAAAAAAACTGTTGTGCTTGCCCATTAGTGCACCCGAATGAATGAACCCCTTCCTGAATAAATGCAGTAGCTCACAGGTAACTGCCCCCTGGCATGCAAATGGTTACAATACAAGAAAGAAAGAAAATGGTCCTTACAAGGAAGGCTTTCCGTAGTATACAGTTCCTACCCTAGTTCAGACAAAGCCATTCCCTACTAAAGCAAACAGTGATGTACAAGTACCTGTAAGGGGGAAAAGTCAGACTATCAGGCCAGTCAGCCAGGAGCAAGTCAGTTTAGGGACAACCTTTCAGAGGTACTTTCATTACACGACCCATTTCCATCAGAAAGGTCAGATGATAAACTCTTAGTTCCAAGTGAAGAAGATAGAAACACACACACACACACACACACACACACACACACACACACACACACACACACACACACTCCTCCACTACACCCATCCAGAGGCATTAGAAGGTCAACTAGGGAGAGGACGCCCAGCACGATCTGATCTTTGTTGAAGATCTTTAGTGTAGTGTTATCCTGAGTTATGCCACAAGGTGTTGTTTCTGTTGTTTCCAGAAAAGGAAACCAAAACTTGGACTGCGGACAGTGGCATGGACAATGATTAAACCAGCCAAGATACCAGTAAGTTCATGGACCACACCTATGTTTATAAAGCAGATTTACAAAACCTCATGCGGGGAATTAGAGACAGACAGACAAACTTACAATTTGCAGAAATCCAATTTTTGTTTTGATTTCAACCACAGACCAATGTCTTGGTATGCTGAAACATTAAGAGCTCCTTTCACTGGAACTAAGGGGCCGAGCCCAAGTCGTGAAAAACAAGGACTGGAGCTTGTCGAGCTGAGAGACCAGCAGCCTTTTGTGGTTAAACCTCCGGTCTCTGACGGTGATTGATGGGAGATCAGCTGCTACACATGCTGCCACTTGCTCTGCTTTCACTGCTCTCACTGCGCTTCTCACTGATCTGCAGATTAAACAGAGGATGAAATGTTTGCAAAGAGCTCAGCCTTAAACATCTTCAGCAGTAATGCTGAGCCATATAACACTGATGAGGAACATTTACCTGCAGAATCATTAGTAATCATCTGCACTGATGATGAGAATCATTTAGTAATTTATGTAAAATTTGCCAAAAATACAATTTTCTGTGTAGTGAGTGGTTCTAAAAGAATC
>VUQK01042962.1:7218-21207 GCA_015106715.1 Bujurquina vittata
TGTCATTCCTATTTCACTGAACAGAGAAAATAATCAGCTATTAAGCCCTGTTTATAAAGTGAAAGCCACCGTTTAGCTGTTACACGATGAGAGTGCACTGAGTTCATTTCTATAGCACATACAGTGAAGGAGAGCCTCAAGAAATGAATGAAAAAATCTGAGGGAAGGTAAAAAAAAAAAAAAGAAACTGGTGAAAGGGGAAACAATACATTAAATAACATTTATAAGAGACACGATGACATTCACTTAGAGGCATGTCCTTTCATTAAAGAGACTCATTAAGAGACTGGTTCATGCAAGGGATAAGTAAAGACATATGAAGATAATTGGATGCTCTTGGCATGCATTGTGATGATGAACTGAGTGTGGAAAAAAATTATTTGTATTTTGACTTTATTTTGAAAATTATTCCTTAATTTTAGTGTAAAGCGCCATCAAAGTTCTGTGACTCAACCCATAAAAAAAAATGAATCAACAAATACCTGTGCCGTGTTTGAGCCCCTGTGACGTGCTCAATCTCCACCACTGGGTCAAAATGGCTATTAGTTTCCTAATTAATAGCCTTCAGATCAATAAAGTGTCTATCTATCTAGAGGAAAAAATAGAGTAGGGCAGGTGGAGAGCAAAGATTGTGCTGGTGTATCTCCACCACCTATCAGGTTGTTACTTAGAGAAGATAAAGCAGAACGCTGCTGTTTGCTTTCTGTGCATAGTCTGAGACCCAGCTCCCATAAAAAGTGATGATCCTAGACAGGACCTCATAAGAGTTCCACTCAAAAGAAAGGGAAGTTCACATCGTATTTTTGTTTTAAGGCAAAAGTTTTGTGTTGCGTTATACTTTAAGAGTTACATTATGTAATGTATGAATCTACTACAATGTCAATCAAGACAGCACCACAATGCACTGCAAAGTTGCAAGTTGTCAGTTTACTGAATTACATAAGATTGTGCAGGTGTCTGATATTTGTGCACCTTCTGTGATAAAGTACACTATTCTGCATATCAAGCTGGTCACCTGTTGTATTGTCTTGTTTTTACTCAGTAGCTCATGTAAGTCCTAATTTATCCTCCACTATTTGAATACTTAATTTAAAATATTTTGTTTTTCTCCACTGCTCAGTCCACGTTACACCAAAAGCACCCTCCGACAAAGATTAGGACAGGAAATTGGATTGCAGGTACTAAAGGTTCTTGAGTAGAGCACAGCATTCCCTAACATAGCTTATTTAACTAACAGAGGGTAGTTTACAAATGTGATGCACAGGAGCATTTGACCATCACCACCATACTGGGAGACAACTGTTTATATCATGCCAGCGAGTCTTAAAATATTCTCTCGACCACTTAAACAGCATTACAGCAGGCAAGAGTTCTGCCAGCATTATTTACCTTTTTTGGTTACAATGAATGTAGCAGTATCTCACACTGCCTGCTCTGCCTTTCCTACAGGGCAGGAGAAGGAGGAGAGAAATAATAACAGGCTACCAACAGTCCCCTAGACAAACTACTTGGCAAGAATTGGCTGGCTCAGCTGGTGCCTTTTCTGAAGAGTTTAAAGACTGTAGTGTTTTTGTAAACAGTGCTTACATGAGTGTTTGCCCTGGAGGACACAAACTGCTGCGGTCCTCTTTCCGGCCCCAGTCAAAAGGGTTTCCAAAGGAGCGCTTCCTGAGCATAGTTCTTACCAGGATCTTCAAAAAAGTAAACAATGCTTAGAAACATAAAGAAGAAAATCTCCCATTTCAAACATTTATTAAAACATCCTTCCATTTTTGAACCTTAATAGAGAGAGAATACAGCACCAAGAGGTCTATATAAAGATTTTTTGTTATCATTTATTGTTCTGCAAAAAACAAGTGTTACTCATCATATACCAGCTAGAAACCACAGTACATTTGTTAATATTTAATGTGTATTTATGGAAATGTGCGTACTGTGATAACAGATGGCAACGTGGTGGCAGAGCTGGTGAATTTGAAGGTCTGATGTAATTTGCATTTGTGCCTTTTAACTTTTTTTAAAGTTTAAAGGCTGTCAAGCCAACCCTCTACATGTCCTCCTACATTACATCCATATGTAGGAGGACATGTAGCGGGTTCTGAGGTCTTGCTTTTTTCCTCTTGCCTGGCAGCTCCATCTTTAATGCCCTCTGCTCTGTTTATCCACTATCCCTCCTCTGCACATGTCCAACCATCCAAGCCTTGCTTCTCCAACTACAGCTATTGCAATTACAGTGCAAATGTACAAAGAAATGTTATTTTGCTCCTAACAGAGCATTCATTCTCTGTGGTACTTTTTATTACTCTTGTTTATTTTGAGCTGCATTGCCAATAAATGATACCCATATGCAATATTTTATGTAATGACATTAAGAGAAAAAGCAAATTAGAGTCTGCTGTGACTGTAATGTTTGTTAATGTGTTTTTGAGACAGAAATTAGTTCAGAAACTCACCACTGTTGCCAGGCTGGGTATGTGTTTAACAGAATTCTCCACTTCCTCCTCAGTTACTTCAATAAGCATACAGCAGTTATCATCCTCGGGAGGGAGGGGCTCTGCACCGTGCCTTGTCACCCATGGGTGTACCTGGACACAAGTACAAGGAAAACAAAGGAGTTCTTTAGGTAATTTGATTCAGTGTCACATGTACAAACTGAGTCATAGTGTCTTTGGAGGCACAAAAGTAAAAATTTACTAAGTCTGAATCTAAGTACAAAATTCTATTTATTACATCGGTGTAAGCTAATCATGCATATATATATAAATATATATATATAAATTACTATGGATTAAACTATATAGAGGAAATGGCTGATTTATAAATTCAATGGTTAAAAAAAAAACATTTTAAAAACAAAATTAAGATATAAAGTATTGGACTGTCCAAAAAAAAAGAATATTTCTAACATTTAACTTGTTTCTAACTTCATTTTCTGAAATTATGTGTGCATAATATTTAAACATGAGTAACGACAGCCAGCAGCTACCTGTTGTGTTTACCTTAATCTGTGGGATTGTTATCCTGGTCTCTGGATTCTTGTCCAGCATTTTCAACAACAAATCTTTGAGATCATCTGATATGTCGGCACTGTTGCTCAAAAACAAATCAGACAACGTAAGTAAATACATTACTCAATGCATATGTGCCAAAACTGTGTATTTAATTAAATAAATATACCATTTATACAAAGGTCACTGGAAAAGACTGTTTGACTTTAGGTAAATGGGGAAAAAAAAGAGGCAGAACTTACTGTTCTGGTAAAACCACAGGTTGTGTCTTGATTTTTTGATGAAGACTGAGAATGCGCTCATCCATAAATGGACACTGTGAATACAAGAAATGTGATGGTTTAAATGAAGACGAGCATCAATAACCCTAAAAATGTTAAAACACCAAGCTGGTTTTGCCATTGCCCACACTCACCTCTCCAAAGACGAAGCAATATAGTGTCACTCCCATGGCCCAAACATCCAAAGCCTTAGCAAACAAACAAAACAGAACAGGATTAACATTACATTAAATTGTTCCTGAGCTAGATATATTTTAAAAAATTCCACAAATATTTGCAAAGCAGGAGTTCTTGCATTTCTAAAAATCATCCCAAGTAAAATAAATAATAAATAAAAATCACCCCAAGAGGATACTAGTTAGCCAAATGCTGCTTTACCTTTCCAGAGAAGTTCTTTCTGGTCTCAGAGAGCGTTTCAGGGGCAAGAAAAGCAGGAGTTCCAACTGTGCTGGTCAGTAGGGCGTCAGCTCCCTCAAACTGGTTACTAACACCAAAGTCTGCAATCTTGATGTGTCCATCTTCTCCCACCAACAGGTTAGAGGGTTTGACGTCTCTGTGGATAATCCTCTGGTAATGTACTATTAACAGAGAAACATTATAAGAGCAACCAGGCTGCTTCCGTAGAATTCAGTTTATGACAGAAATAAGTTCTAATTGTGAACAAATAAGTGGCTGGCTTGACAAAATTTTTAAAAAATGGCTTGGACTCATGAAGAAGAATCTCTGTAAGTGTAGTTAGACAGGCAGGTGGACATTTGATAATTTCCTCCTGTCTGAAGGATTATATCCACAGCTCCTGCTTAAGGTGTGAAAATGAAAGCCACGCATGTCACGCTTACTTATTTAAACTGTTATTTAAACTGTTTTTCAACTAAACTACCTGCACCATGACTAAAAACAAGCATATTTTCCTTTGATTATGATTACTTAGAATAAGACCTTGACGCACAGTCCTCCCTCCTTGCGCTGACATGCATTAAGAGCCACTGAGATGATGTGAAATGAACTTTGTGTCACTACAGTCAGGTAACGGCCTCGTGTAAATGGAAGGGAAGACTTGTAAAAGGACAGCTCTTCACTACACAATAGGAGCTTCATCTTATTACTACAATCATAACTCTAATAGGCACGCATTAGCAGACATTTATCTCGATGGGAGGCATTTCAATGTTGATGCAACATTAGCTGCCTCACTTTAAAAGAAATGTATGGCTAATATTTTTTCTACAGTTGAAGATTGAATTTTATCCTATTATTGGTTCACTTGCTCTTGTGTAAAATTGTAACACTCAGGTTTTTCAGGACTGCCAGAATACAAAGCCTGCAGCGATGTCACATGATTATATATCCAATGCTATATGACTATGAAGGCCAAAGAAAAATTAAAATGAAAAAAGGCTATTGTTGAAACGGCATTCTTCAAGAAAAAAAGGAAGTCTAAAGCACTCAGTGTGGGGGGGGATTAACTGTTATTCAATGAGCCATTTTGATGTCATATACAGCATTGGTGATCTTGCTAAATCTATCTACACAGCTCCCATAAACACTCTCGATCATGTAGTCACAGGTTTGATGGAAGAGTAGCAGGATGTTTGGAAGACTCACAGTACTCGATTCCCCTGAGAAGATCCTGGAAGTAAAAACGTGCCTGGTCCTCGCTGAAAGGCTTATCTGTCGGCACTTCCATCACAGCACTAGATATATGAGGTTACATTAATAGGTACACACACAAACACAGTCAATTAGCAATCATAACTAATGAGATTGGGCTCATTCCAGTGTCACAATCATTACCACATAAGAGGCTTAGCTTACCCTTGCTTCACCAGCTCAAACACTGCGACAGAAAAACAAATGAGGTTAGCAAGGACACAGACACAAACAAAAAAAAATCTTTTAAGGTGAGGCTAAAATAACTTTCTTTCATGCTTGCTTTATGCATACATAATGATTATGTGATGTGCTGTTCAGAAGGCTGACCGTCTGGCCACAACATACCCATGTACAGATGGTCCTCACCGGGGTCATCCAAAACCTGGCACCACATCAAAGAGGAATGGAAATGTGTTAACACGCAAACATACAAACAGATGCACAATAGATCATCTTTTGTACTGGGCAAAGTTAAATATACCTGGAATTTATACTAACTACACAACCAGTATAAAACAGTCTAACACAATTTAGGTGCATTTTTAAGAGTCTTCAAAGTGGCATTCTTGTTTTGTTTTCCTATGTGAATCTGTTTAAAATGTGCTCAATACCTGTAAGCAATTCTTAGGGGATACTCGATATAAGGGACACCTCTTCTTTCACATTCAGCTGAAGATAATGCATTTTGTAACATTGCTCACCTCTACTAGTTTGACTACATTAGGATGATCAAGCTTTTTAAGGATGGCAATCTCTTGATAGACACGCTCCAGTGGCCCTTTAGGCTGCGTAGGTCCCTCGGGGGCAGCTTTTGCCCCACGAGGAGGAGGTCTCCCTGATTGAGGAAAAAGGGACAATGTGGTAAGGCCAGAAGGACAGGATGAAGGCAAATCAGAACTTAAATATTGGAATGCAATGTTCAGGTTATCACTGCAGCATTACAGACTTTCTCTGAGGTGTTCACCAAATGCCCCTGACTCCAGACTTACGTGGGAAACCTGCCTGGCGCATCAGCCTCTTCTTGGACAGCACCTTCATCGCCTACAGAAGAGACAGGGAGATTGAGTTGGAAAGAAGGGATTGGAGAGTCCAGTGCCCAAGAGAGCCAAAGAAAAGATGAACAGCAGACAAAATAAAAACATACAGCATTCTTACAGATAACTTATCTCTACACCTATAAATTCCTCCGCTTGAAAATGCTGTGTATGTGTAGACCTTGCTGCCAATCACGGTTTGAAATGATTGAAATACAAGCCATAACGGACAGATTCTCTGCACATATATATTAAACCATATTTATACCACACTGTACAGTCTACGACGGCTGGTATTTTAGTGGCTGCATTTCATAAAGAAAACCCAAAACCATTTGCTACAGAATGTTTTCAAACATCAATTTTGGTCTGCAGGAGCCGAGAGGGTTTAAAAACCTATCTGAGGGGCAGGGGGAGAGTCGTGTCCCTCGGCTGACCCGAGAGCAATTCAGAGCAGAGCCTTCCTTACTCAACCATCAGCCTGTAAGCACAGAATGGGCAAAAAATACTCTGTAATCCAGATACAAAGTACAGCATGCTGCAGGCAGTCATTAATTATCCTTCCATATATTCACCTAAGAAAAGTTTTTTAGGACTTATACTAAAGGCCAGTGATTAGTCGAATTTCAGTTTCAGTTATGACTAAAAACAGCATTAATGGCAATTGTTTTAAACTTTGTTTTACTTGACAGCTGGCTGTCAGCTCCTGATGCTCAGCCTTTGCCTGCCATGTTGATGTCCCACAGCATGTGAGTTTGTTGCTGCCATGGGCTTTCATGGCCATCTCTGCACCCCAAGACTTGCCACAGTGATTCTACAGTGAAAATACTCATTAGTCTAGGCCTAAGACTCCCTCCTGTGTCTCTAACCACCCTAAACTCTTTTTGTAATGTTTTTGGATTTTCATTTTAATTATGTTATGATGGAAAGACATTCCTTGTTTTTTTAGTTCAGTAACATAATCAATAATTGTGTTCAATAATCAAGATTATGAAGCTGTCCTAGAGAATAGTGATTATGATTTTTGGTACAATCGAGCAGCTTTAATTTTTAGTCTAGATAGATCATGTTAACCAGTCTCTCTTTCCATCATCTTGGCTCAAGCTGAAGTCTGTGAGTTTGGAATTTAAGGGAAGGCTGAAAGAGCACTGCTGTTAAAAAAAAAGAGCTGCACATTTGTTTCTCATTTTTCTCATTGTTATAAGCCAAAATTGTATTTGAAAATAAGATTCAAACAATCAACACACTCTGATAACTGAAAGTTACTGGTAAAGTGACAGGGCAGCCTATATTCACTCATTACAAATGTTTAGTTGTTAATTAGTCAGATTAGGTCTTAAAAAATTACAAAAAAAGCTGACAGCAATTCATACTGAAGAGAAAACACAATGTGTGACAGCGGCATTGTTTGGTGAATATTTTGCCTGTTCTTTAATAACTTTAATGCCCTCAGTTATGATGGCAATGATATAATCACTGAATGCGACATGTGGGCTTTGTCACTCGGGAGGAATATTCAAATAATCCCTATGTCACTGTTAGTCACTACCATGCAGCTTAATGAGAACTGCAGCAATAATCATGAACAGCAACACAAAAGCATGAGCTGATGTGTTATTACATTACTCAATGAGCTCAATTATCTGGAGACATTTTCACATGTTAATGCTTCACCTCAAATAAATGGGAGATGGCTGGATTATTTCAAAGTTAACCAGAAGCTGGCTAGTGTGTGATAAGAAAACAAATCACATCTATATTCATGTGTGCATGACAAACTCACATAGTATGTGTTGTCATCCTCATTGTAAGCCAGCTTGACAACACCATAGGAGCCCTGTCCAGGAACAAGTAAAAAGAAAATATAAGACAAAAGGTTTGCTGAGCAGTTAGTTAGTTTTTAATGTAACACTAAAATGTCACTATGTGTAAAGCAAACCTTAAAAATGAATACATACACACAAAGGAATAAACACAAAAACATCAACACACAAGGGAACGAGTGGGCTGATAGTGTACACTGAATGACTTGCAGGTGCTTCAATGTGAGAACAGAGAAATTCAAATCATCTCTCCTTCTCGCTTTCATTTTTGATTTCAGGCTAATTAAGGAAACTGGATCTGGTTTATGCTATCAAGTTTCCCTGCCCACACACAGGAAATTCAGGATAAAAAGTAGGCCTAATTACCAGCCTGTGTGTAGGAACAAAAACAAACAGAGAGAGAGAGGGAAAGCGAGGACAGCGTCATTTCCTGCTGGGGGAGCAGATTGCAGATTGGAGAGATAGCAATGGGCTCATCCTACAGTCCCAGAGAAAAACTGATAACACAAGTCTCTCCAGCAACTCTTACAGGCTTTAACATCTCCACTGGGCTCAAATGTGCACACAATAACATGTCAACTTGCATGCAGAAATACACACACACACACATTCTGCCTTAAAACGCAATCATATATGCACACACACTCCCACTCACTCATACAAATGCACTTGTATCCACTAAGCCTTGCACAACCCTTAGCGAGCGCTATTTATACCAGCCTCTCATCCATCTTCCAACTCTCCCATGGCCTCGCAGTTTACACAGAGTTTGGGAAACGAGGACAGCCGGGAAAGAGGATATCAGAGACTGTTACTGCATGTCCTTAATGATGTGTGCTACTTGACAGACATGCAGTAGGCGGATGAGAGAAGAAAATGGAAGAGTCAGTGAAAGGGAGCAATCAGTGAGCTGTCTCTGATGGTACCTTTCCAATTTCATCTTTCAGCTTGTACTGGTTGAGTTGAACGCAGTCCTTTAAGAGAAAGAGGGGATAAAAGAAAACAGGAGAAAATGGTTTCTTTCCAGAAGAAATTACATCAGTTAGGTAAATCATCACAATTTAAGCAGTTACATACTCTCCCTGATACTGCTTAAAATAATGGTACTCATAAGAATTCTTTTTTTTTTTTGGAGAAAAAAATAAGCATATTAAGGACAGATGTAACACTGCCTAATTTTCTCATGTCTACTGTTTATACATTAACAATGCTGAATAGCAAACTTGCAGCAGAATCAAAAAGATAATGATTAAATCCACCGCAGCTCTGAGCACCCTGAAAGCTTAGTAAAGTACACTGTTTTGAAGAGTATCAGAAAGAGGAACAAAGGCTCAGAGAGGAAAAATCTATTCTGGAGTAAAAACAGCAAAAATTCCTTATTTTTTTCAGTACAAAGTGCAGCTTATTGATATTACAGTCTTGGTTCACATTCCAAAGTCTATCTTGCACATCATTAAAATACATTTCTAAATGCCATTTATTTGATCGTTTATCTCTAGATTGCACCACACTTACATGACACTTAACTTACAGCAACATCAGTCACTTGACAAGGAACTCTCACCAAAGTAGGATTTTTCTAACTGTTTCACCTAATTACCTGTTTTCAGCATCGACATGTAATCCAAGCTAAAAGTCTTTTCAAATTAATTTAGGAAAGCCTCTTCAGCCTGTTGCCCTAAGAGCTTCTACCTACAGTTATGCATAACAGCTACGCAGCTACAGCTACTGAGACTGTAAAACCTTACCTTTGCATCCAAAAAGCTTGGTCTTTACCACTTTGCTGCTGCTTTTAAGACAAATGCACATGCAGTTCTGCTTACTTTCCGACAAGTGTGGTATTATAACACACTAACAGATGTTCAAGAGGGGGTACTTTAGAGCCTATGTCTGTGTCATCCATGTGCAATGCTTTATGCAATACACAGTCCTAAAGGGAATACGATGGGTCAGATGGTGCAGGGACGCAAAATTACATAATAACACAAACAGTATGAAATATGCTGCAACATCATAATAAGTCATAATGACTTGTTAAAATAGTATATTAAACTACTGCTACAAATATGGCAAACACTTATTATACAGCAGCATTATTTTGTGTTACCTATATTAACTCCATTCAACACAGGCTGAGACACACTGCAAGCAACAAAATCACTGTTTAACCATTAAAACTGAAACTAATGTAGCCTTAAGTATTAACCATACCTGGAGGTCTGTGATGGAAACACTGTGGGACTCCACAGTGGGCCGGCGGGGCAGGCGTGGAGAGGAATGAGGTGAAGTGATGGGGGAGTACGGTAATGATGGGTAAATATAGCGCCCATTGAGTCCTGGTGAGCTACAGGGTGAGGTTGCTGTTTGCGAGCGCTCCTGCAGCGAGAGTTTCCTGTCAGAAAAGTTTAATCTTCCCCTTTGCTCTTGGCTTCCAGGTAGTAGAGCCTCTGGCCGACCAACTGTATGGGACAGCAGGTCACAGGATGGAGTCTGGAAAGTTGCTGACACAGAGGAAGCTGGCTCTAGCGTCTCAGAACTGTCCATTTCTTCTACCTGGCATGAGATAAATTTGAATGGTATTCACTTCCCTTATTTCCTAATCATGCAGGTCACATTGCCTATTCACCTGAACCGTTACTTACTTATGGATCTACCAAACATGGATTATTATATGAGAAATCACTAACACCCACATGTCCAACATGAACCCATGCCTTTGCTGTCTGTTCTTACCTCTTCCTCCCCAGCTTCTCTAGGTGGTCTGCTGGGTTCATACTCTGTTACAACAATTAGGGACTCCATTGGATCTGGCGAGGGTGTCTCAGAGTGGGTGTTCAAAGGTGGAGCTGGACAGCTGCACAGTAGATCAGGCAAGGGTTGAGAGGGTTGCATTGGAGTTACATGACTGCTGCAGGAGGCTGGGGGCTCAGCAGAAGGCCAGGGGGTTACATGACAAGGAAACATGGTGCCTCTTCACAAAGACTGCCAACCACTGCTCCATCAGATAGGAACCTTATGAGGAATTGGTCCTAATCTATGACAGCAAACTGAAAAATAAGAAAGTACATGTGATGAATACAACTATTCATCTATTCTGTTACGTTCCTATTTCTAAAGACAATGTCTTCTTGACATATGTTGCTGACTGTCTGTTCTTACACTACACCAGAATTTGTACTCTGGACCGTATACCCTCTCATGTACAATTATGTCTACAAGCATGCAAATGACTCATACTTTAATAGCTTGATGTGCATTCATTCATTTTCAACAGGCACATTTAGCAAAAAGCTTCTTGAGATTCTAACCAGCCTGGTTTCAAGATATTTACAATGGCTAAAAGTATACTTATGCTTACCTTAGCCAATAAATACATTTATAAATGCACATAAACTAATAAAATGCATAGAACCTCATAGCAGATAGTACACAAATATCTTAATTATCTTTACTGACGTGAAAACAACAAATATTTATTAAAGCAAAACCAAAATTCTGTGTTTGTAATAGATGAAATTTCCTATTTTACCAGGAGCACTATAAATAAGGTTGCACATCAGTCTTACATTTCTGCCATGATTTGTTGATACAGCATGAATTTGGGGGATTATAGGGAGGGCGCTCAAGGCCAGATTTAACAAATACCAAACTTCATTCATTCACTTCATGTTTTTAGGTTAACAGTAAAGCAACTTTAATGAAGGGTGTATACTTATCTTTATTTAAGAACTGTGGCCATGCAACTTTAAACTGTGAAATGGGAGCCAAAATGAAGAAAAACCTAGGCTGACTGTGTCTTTTCAGCCAAGAATAATTTAGGGCTGGCATAAATCCTGTTACAAAGTATGGTAAAATTTACATCTAAGGTTTAATTACCCACAGCAGCACGAACCAACTTGTGGGTGTAATGAAAAGGTGTGGGAAAAACAATCAAATATGCTATGCACTGGGTCTGAAACATAAGCAGATCGGGCTTCTTCCATAAGAAAGATCTGTGGTGCAGAAATTTTCCCACACGTTCTGTTAGGTGATAATTAATTCAAGCAAACACATCTAGTATCACAAATTACAGATACAATGCATCTATAAAAGAATGAGTTCAGTCTGCTCTTGATGTTAGTTACACAACATCGTGGCAGTTCATTTTTATCTGCGCAACATCTAACAAAAAAACATTTTTTGCATAATTAAAAGAGGGCCATTTCCATCTTGAAATCTGCTCAGCTTATTATTTGCACATTACGTGCACAAGGAATGGAGACAGGAGAAAAGAGAAGAAAAAAAAGAAAGAAAGAGACAGATCCCCTACATTTCAGTCATGGTTTTGACAGGATTGTGGCACTGTCGATGTGTGGGAACTGAGTAAATGTCACAGATACAGAAAAAACAAAACAAAGGGAAGCCATAAGGGAAGCAAGACAGTGGAAGAGTCAGCCAAGCTCAGAGCGAGAACCATGTGTGGGAAGAGACACCCACTCCAGGTGGGCTCTCTTTTTCCACTGCCAACCTATATATACAGTACTATTGTGATGTAAACTGACAAAAGAGGAAAAGCATTGCTGCACGTTACAGAATAACAGTTTAATTAGATGAAGAAACTAAAACTGCTGGTGATTTTGACTGCCTAGTCGCTTTAGATACTTTAAATTGAAATTTACCCCTTTCATGATTTTTTTTTTTGAAACACATATATTGCTCATTTCAGCTTTTCCAAAACTAATCAATATTTTCTGCAGAGGATGAATGTTGCTTATGTGGGGCATTCCCAAGGTCAATCTAACATATCTGCTTTCATGACCTCTGAAGTTCTCTGGAATATTATTAAAAGCAGACACATTTTTTGGTGGTTTTGATTCATGAAAAAAGTATTTTGACTAGAAATGACAGATTACTTGCCAAGTTTGACCTACTTTGATTTCAGATCCATGTAAGACACAAACTGAGTCCTGTTTTCATACACCCAAAAAGGTTTTTATGCATTATCTTAATTGTCCTAGCATCTTGAAATCCAGATAAAGCTGATTTGAGATAATATTTCACTCATAAAGAAATTTCTGAAACTGTAGACTGTTTGCCTGGTAGTCAACATAAATACTCGAAGGCCACAAAGTTTCTAGGACATAAGAGAACTGCAAAGACTCCAATTTTATCTTTGCACAAAACACCGTGCATCATTAATGACTGAACTGCTGGCTAAAGCCCTAAACTTCCCTGATCCCTGCGGATCAAAGCAGCATGACGAAGAACAAGGAGTTAGATTTGAGCCTCCCATAACACCAACAGATGCCGCCTAGCTCCAGATGCCATACTGTGCCTTTTACCATAACAAAAATCACGTGCCCTGCCCTTCACGAGCTGAGTGGGATGGGAGGGGCAGGGTGGGATGGGATGGGGAAGAGAGGACTTATCGTGGCTTGTGGGGGTCCAAGCCATGTACAGCATTAATAACAGCACAGGCACGGTGTTACAGAAATACCAGTACAACACAGGGCCATCTGGAGCAGAGGAGGCTCCCCAGCTTCATTAAAAGATCAACAGGGTAACACTGTCACCAATCTGCGGAGCCGAGCAAGAGATAAGCTGCTGTAAATGGAGGGATGAATGTCCTTGATCAAGTTAGCTGTGGTGTTGCCACATAATCACAGCACATATTACAGAGAATCTGAAGAACTTATTTGGTAACCAAGATATTAAACTGGAACCTGTAATTCAACAGAAAAACCCCACCACATCTGATGATCCTCTACACTCACAGAAATGATTCATGGTAGAGTTAAACTTTAAGCATTTATATCTATTTGGTTTTTATTAAACTCACATTTTTAATATGTATGCCTTAAAATTAATTATTATCTACATAATCTAATCAATTCTAAAATCTATTGAATGTAATTAGTTAATATATACCTACACAGTTTAAATAATTACAGTTGTAAAACAAACAAGATTTTTTTACATAAAATTTATTCGATTGGTTTTCATTGAATTTATGAGAAGTCTTTCACGATGTCTCGCACCAGTAGGTGGCAGTAATTACCATTTAAGTTGGTTGCAAACGGTCTTAAAATGATAAAAGAAGAGGACGTACTGCACTCCAGCAGTCAGGTTCATGTGGGTAGCAGTTCTATGGAAGGTTTGCTTCGATAGCTTGTTAGCTGTGATGCTAGCGTGTGCTGGTATTATCTGGTCC
>VUQK01042964.1:6588-37798 GCA_015106715.1 Bujurquina vittata
GGGGGGGGGAGGGGGGAGGAGAGGGGAGGAGGAGGGGGGGGGGAGGGGGGGGGGGGGGGGGGGGGGGGTGACTGAAGCAGACATCAGTGGACATGTAGATGAACAGAGGTGATGAGAAGGTGTTGGGTCACTATAGTGTTAAAGTGAGAAATGCAGAAGGGCAGATGTAGTGGTGCAAGGCGGTGTGATGTAGCTAGGGAGCAATGGATGGCAGTCTGTAGGAAGACAAGAAAAGGGAGTGAGAAGAAGAAAGAATGTTGCACAGAGCGCAGGAAGGAGTGGAGACAGGAGTGAGTTGCATCTGAGGTTGGAAAAGGACTTATTGGCTAGGCAGAGAGACGGAGCTGGAATGGATGTGCAGCAGGTTAGAGTGATTGAAGACAGAGATGGAGATGCACCAGCGAGGGAAGAAAGTAGGCTGAGAAAATGGAACGAGTACTTTGAGGATTTCATGAATGAAGAAAATAAGACAGATCGAGTTAGTTGAATGAAGAAGTGCCGAGGATTAGTGAGGAAGAAACGAGGGCAGCTTAGAGGAGACTGAAGGGTGGAGAGGCAGTTTGTCCTGACATACCTGTGAAGGCATAGAGACGTGTAGGATAGAGGGGAGTGGACTTTTTAAATACATTAACACAATCTTGACATGTGAGAGGATACCTGAGGAATGAGAAGAAGTGTACTGTCCCAATTTAAAGAATAAGGGTGATGGTCAGAACTGCAGTAACTACAGAGGGATGAGGGCAATAAGCCACGCCATGAAACTAATAGGAAAGAACTGTTGAAGCTAGATTAAGAAAAGATGTGATGATCACTCAGTAGCAGTGACTGCCAGATGAAGTCAGGCAGGCGTCTCTTTGGACTATGATGTTCGCAGATGATATTGTGATCTGTAGTGAGAGTAGGGAGCAGGTGGAAGAGAGCCTGCAGAGGTGGAGGTATGCTGTGGAGAGGAAAGGAATGTGTGAATGAGAGGGAGACAGGTGGAAAGGCAAGGAGTAGAGGTAGTGAAGTAATAGACAAGGTGAAGACAATAGTGCAGGCAGGGTGGAGTGGGTGGAGACAAGTGTCAGCAGTGATTTGTGGCAGGAGGATAACAGAATGATTGAAAGGGAAGATGATAGTGAGAACTGCTATGATGTATGTGGTGGAGAAGGTGGCATTAACAAAATGAATGACCAGGATGGACAAGATTAGAAGCAAGTACATTAGAGGGATGTTTCAGGTTGAGCAGTTTGGAAACAAAGTTAGATGCAAGGCTGAGATGTTTTGGACATGTGCAGAGTGGATATACTGGATGAAGGATCTTCAATATGGAGGGAAAGAGGAGGGCCTCAGAGAAGACTCATTGATGTAGTGAAGGAGGACGTGCAGAGGTGTTGGTGTGACAGAGATGGGGGCTAGGGAGAGGGTGAGATGGAAGCAAATGATAATAATCTGCCTGTTTGTTTAAGAAATCACGCTTTAACCAATAAGGATTTTCTATCTTTTCATTTTTCATCTAATACAAAGTACAGATGAATTAAACATTTTTTTTATCAGTGGCATTTTTGGTCTTTGTGTCCACAACCTTTTTTTCCCCGGTTACTTTGTTGCCATTAATGCATTCTACCTCCACTCAACCCTCATCAAGAAGTGCATTCACTTTCTTTTTATTCCTGCACCAACTTCTGTCACGGTCACTTTCACACTGCTGTTCTGTGAGGGGGAGATAACGGAGGAAAAGAAGCAAAATTGTTGCAGATGAACCATGCTTCCAGACCGTATAGTTCTGCTGTTCACCGTCTTGAACAGTAAGATTACGACTGCCAGCACTGGTCATTTGGGACAAATGGAACAAAGCGAGTAGGCGATCTAAATCACTCAGCATCCAGTATGTAGGCGACTGTCCCTTGATGTTTTGCATGATGCAATAGTGGTGAGTATTGGCTATGACACATGAGCACAAATGGATATGGATATGCAAAAGGAAATATACAGAAATACAAAAGTTGCATCAAAGATCAGATGTTTGATTATAATGCAGAGCGCTGACATGCTTGAAAACCAAACACAGCATAATAGAAATAAGTCTTCCTAAGCAGAGTGTAATATGTGAAAACACAGTAACTATGTGCAGTGTCTTTATGTCACTGGAGTTTTTTTTCTTGTGGCTGTGTTTAAGTATTTATAGATACTTACCTGTGGAGACTTTAACAAAGGCGATGAAATGTTCGCTTGTCCAGATGGGGCAAAAAAATACATTTAAAAAAAATAAAAGACATCCAAAGCAGACGGGCGATCTGTGAAAACACAAATGTACACACTCAGCATTTTTTTGATTCCTCCTTGGTTCTCCTAACAGTTTTAACAAAGTCTCTGCTAATGACGGAAAAATCCGGCCTTTCACACATCGACTCGGCTGCTTTTCTGCTGAACTTTGCATTTCTTCAGTTAGAGGAACTCTGCTGACATTATTTTCACTTAAATATAATATCAGGAATGAGGAGAACTTTAATGATCCCAGCAGGGGAAATGTTTTTTTCCAGCTGTGGCTCAAATTTAATATTTAAAGAAAAAATTAATTATTAAAAAATATTATAAAATATATATATTTTTTAAAATGTATTCAGCAGAAAAAAATTAACTGGATAGTGTAGAGAGTGGAGGAACTTGGCAATGTCAGAGTGGAGTTATAACAACATCCCCCTTACCGCTATTGCATATATATTGTGGACACACAGCTCAGAGGCGCACATTAATAAGGTCCTCCACAATCCAGGACCCCAGAGAGGCATCAGCCTGTATGGCAACCATTACCTTCCTCAATAAGAAAGGCTAACAGTGTATGAGGAAATGAAGAAACGTTCTCCCCGGCCTGTGCGGTGTGGTGTAGGCGCGGGAGCAGATTGCACCGCCAACTGCTACATCCTTGAAGGCCTGACTAGAGACCAAAGGGAATACAGACCCAGTCTTTCAAAACCTTTCACAATGTGAGGTCAACAGCTGCCAGCTTGTGCTGATGCGGATGGGATCAGCACCTTCCTCACCAATCAGAAGAGATGCTCATGTTGCTGCGTGGCACTGTATCAGTGGGGTTAATGTGAGGCTGCATGTCCAATCTACTGAAGGAACCCTTCAGCTCATTGGCTTCACTGACATGTCCATCTACTGTTGGAGAGCTGGGCTTGGTGCTCCTCATGCCTCCTCAGACCTCCCACGTGTGATCTTGCAAAAGCCTCTTTTCCAAGTATTGGTCCCTCCTCCCTCTCTTAATATTCACTGACAGGTTTTCCAGGATCTTCATGTACACAAGGACGGTTGTCAAGCTGAGACGGGTGCTGTTAATCTGAGCTCAGATGAACAGGATTTAAATGTGATCCTCTGCTCTGTAACTCAACACATCTTAATGATCTTATATCTTATTTGGTTGCTGGCAAAGGAACATCCGTCTAGGGACTACAAACTGTGACTTTCACCATGACAATCTGGCACGGCAGCATGCTGGGAAAAGCACAGTTAACGTTCCGTTAGAGGATTCTGGGCAGAAACAAACAATGTCCTGAGTTGATATTAAGAAAACAGTAAGCAAGCAGATTGATGTATCAGTTCAGCACTGTGATTTCCTTATTAGTGGATTCTCTAATTGAACCCATTAAGACCACTATGATTGAGTCCATCATGGACAGTCTAATGATACGGGGGACATGCTAGATGAACAAGAGCAGCAATCAAGACAGAACTGTCTTATTGTTGTTGGTACACCAGTAAATGACAGAAATGAAGTCACAAGAGACATAAACTAACACAGAGGTGCAGCCCTGTGGAACTGATTCCCGTCGTCGACTTGGACCAAATCCCCAAAATAATAAAGGGAAAAAAGGGGAATTATTGTCAAGTTTGCTCAATATAACACAAGGTCCATAAAACAAACAAACAAACAAAAAAGACTAAAGGGATCAACAGCAAAGATTCTAGAAAATCTAACAACTAAGAGAATGAAAATACTGGAGGACCTATACAAACAAAATGCAAGCTCACAGCTAGTCGGACTCCGGATGGAGGGTTCAACCTGTTCATAAATTCCAACCAATAATATGTTGGCAATAAATGAGCTGATGCACTGATGCATTTTTTATTGCTGTTGGTATGATCTCTCATAGATGCTATTAGTTTCTCCTTCCCCGGTATTGAACTAACTTTCTTTTCTTAAATCATTACATTTTTGTTGATTAAATGATATTAGTTTGTCTTTAGGTTTGAGATGTTAGGATCATTCACTCATATTGTCCTACATATTTTTTACATCAGGGGCAAGCTATCATATCATACTTTGTTTGGACCTTAGAATTAAAGAAATAAAGATAGCTATTCATATTCTTTTGTGCATTGAAACACTAGAAGCCTGATTCTCATGACCCGTTGTCCCTGTTGGTGGCTTGTTTTAGCATTCAGTCGGAATGGATATAAACGATTCTATAGAAACAGGCTCAGCAGTGCGCCTGTATGTGGACTCACTATACTCTGTGTGTGATGACTTCATTATTGATGATACTCAGATTCTTTATTTATTGAGATAAATGGAAATAATGGGGAAAAAATAGTAGTAGGAGTGATTTATCAACCTCCAGACTGTGATTTCAATATTTTCAGGACTAAACTGGATGAACTCTTATACTGCATAAGCAGAGGAGACAAAGACAAATTGTTTCATTCTTGGGGACTTTAATATTAACACATCGGAAGAAGTTAGTGCTAAAAATTAATTCTTAAATATCCTTTACTCTTCACCACTTTTCCCTACTATAAATACAGATACTAGAGAAGCAGAATTTAACAAGTCACACTTTGAGAATATCATGACAAATATTCAAAATGCTTCTCTGGGCTCTGGTGTAATTCTTTCAGATATTAGATTCCATTCAAATACCAAAGTGAAAATACTCAATCAAAACAATCATGAAGCTATTGTCAGTCAAGAAAAACATCCCAGTCAGTGCACTGAAAACAGGAGACAACATGTGTGTCCTCAGAACTCTTCCTCACAGTCCCACTTGTAGCTGCTGGTCTGTATCTGAGCCCAGTGAGCATCAGGCCGTTAGCTGATCTTTAAAAGGTGGGGAGGCTGGACTAAATTAGATATTTTGGCCCACATTCATTGACAGATTTGTCATCTGCCATCCATGATGGGAATCTCCAGTTCCAGAGGTGCTCTATTGGACTGAGATCTGGAGACTGTGGATGCCGTTTGAGTGCACTGAACTCATTGTCATGGTAAGGAAACCAGTTTGAGATGATTTGAAGTTCATGACATTGCTCATTAGGGATGGGAATCTAGTCAATCAATTCCTTGGAATCGTTAGTCTGCTTGCTTAACGATGCTTCTTATCGATTCCGCTGACGTGAGGACGCATTTGGGATTACGTCACACACGCGCCTTATTTAGTTCAGAATATATCCATTCAAAATTATGTTCACAGTGTTTCAACAGCAGCAGCAGCCGTTTACGTGCAGTCTGTGCACGTTTCAAGCACAAAAAGGCAGAGCCGTCACTGAGACGTGAGCTCGCGAAAAGACACGTTTTTCTAGCGTCCAAAGCAGCAGCGCTTTTTCCTGTAACCACCGTTAAAAGTGGGAAACAGCTGCAGGTCCTTCATCAACCACCTGATCCGTAAGTGAAGAAAAGAGAACTTTGCAGCTGCTCCATCCACCGCTGTTTGTTTCACACAGCAAAAGATAATGCAGTAAGGAAGTCAAAATATGCAGATGAATTGTTAATACGAAAAAAGTATCTCTAATCAGATCGATTAATTAATGGAATAATTAATTGTTGCAACCCCATTTTGCTGTACTGCTCTCACTATACTGTACGAATAATCTCCATCTCCTGTAATATTTAGTTGATGAGGGCTGCCAGAGTCTGGCTAGCTCAGAGGCTGCTGCTCACACACCTTGCATTTGTATGTTTTATTAAAATGTTAAAATATTCATTGAGTTAATTTTCAAAGAGGAATCCTTTTTTTATATAGCAGTTTACATTTTGTTCTACTTTACATTAAAAAGAGTTAACACAAACCAACCTATTTGTGGTGTATTTTATTTACTAACCCAATGAGAATCGATAAGTGATGTCGATAATGGAATCGGAATCACTAAATTCTGATCAATTCTCATCTCTAGATTTCAGTGCAAAAACTTTAAACTTCTTCAGGTTAATTCACTCCACTGTGCACAGACAATTCTCATGTCACTTGTGGGAAGGAAAAACAGCCTTTAACAGGAAGCAACCTTAAGCAGAACCAGGCTCAAGGAGAGCAGCCATCTGCTGCAACCAGTTGGGGGTGAGGGGAGATAATAGACCAGAGAGCCAGAGCTGGTTCCACAGAAGAGGCCTGAATGCTGAAGGGTCTGACTCCCATTTTACATTTAAATACTCTAGGAACCACAAGTAAACCTGCAGCCTGAGAGCAAACTGCTTTACTGCAACTGATATGCAGACAAAAACTTTTTTCCTTTTTTTGCAACCATGTTGATGAAATCTGCTCCAGGTGATCCTGGCCACACACCAAGATCACCCATACTACTATGTCCTCTGTGTGTGTTATGAGATCAGCAGAGTGAGGTATTAACCCACCTGATGGTGAATAATGACGTTTGGATCCCGACAAATTGGGCAGGGGTTTCCACATATCTTGTCGCCTCTCTAGAGAAACCAGAACAAGTTATTTTGCATGACAAAACCAATGTAAATGATCTGTGGTAAATTAAAGCTGAAAATAAAACTGAATTATTACAATGCAAGTCTTGCGAGTCTTCTGTGGGGGAATCCCTCCTTTGTGGTTCCTCCTGTAGCCAGCCCACACTGGATTTCTTCCATACCTTTCAATATACTCTGCCAGGGGAACAAATAAACAATGAGACCATAAATTTGAAAACTCAAGATAATTATTTTCTCTTAAGGTACCTTCACTCTCCAGGTAATCCCAAGGCCTGTCCTTGTAACGGGTTAGAGCCTCAGCAGCCTGAGCAGCATGCTCATCCTGCAGCGATGCTGCTTTGGAGTAAGAGGGTCTGGGATGGACATATGGTGACAGAGATGGGCATGCCCTCAAGGGCAACCTGTGGAAACAGGACTGAAAGCACAGGAAAACAACCTCATTACACAGCCAACACATCATATCTTCATAAATGTACCCTGAAACATTTTAGAATCTAATGTAAAGAACGTGTACCAGAAATATTGTTAAAGTGACGCCAGTCCCTTTATTGTTGCCGTAGACTGAAAACATTTGGCATAAAAAAAAAGACAAAAGATCAACATTCCAGCTTTTATTTATAAAATGGGTGGGTTCATACAAATAGTGTCATCTTCTGAACTGTGTATCTGATCCACATGTAAACACCTGGAAATAAAAGCTGAGATGTTGCTCTTTGTCTTAGATTCGTCAGGAGAGATAAGAGAGGACACTGGTCTCTAATCACCACTATTGTTTGGAAAGTTGTTTTGATGTTGCCTCTTCAGTGCAGGTCTTGTCACTTTGACCATTTCACTTTGCACCAAACCAGGTGAAATACATTCCCAATAGTTTATTGTTATTATGTGAAATTTAGCCGACTTCGATTTATACGTGTGATGTACAAATCTTCACTTTCTTTTCTTTTTGAGCGGTTTATTTTGAAGAGGATAAAGTTTTATTTCGCCGATGTCCAGAACTACACAATCGCTGCAATCCTACGAAACACTGATATATAAAAAGACTTCAGACTCGAGCATACTTTTCATGGGTTAGTCAGCAGGTCACATAAATAATTAGTATTAATAAACGATAAATACCTGGTACTGACGAACAGAATGTGAAATTGAAGGCGACAAACGACACAAAACCTTCGTTATGTACTGCATGGAGGTAGCCATTTTTGAGATCCCACTAGGGTTACAGGTGAAAGGTGAAAGGTTAAGTTGCTGTACCAAGCACATGATTTACAATTTTTAAAAAATCTGTAATTAATCAACCAGAATTAATATAAAACTGAACGCAGTCATTTTCATTTAAATTTGTTGCGTGCAGATTATTATTTTGATGACGTCGCCTTCTCTGCCTGCACGGGCATGTGATAGCCATGGCATGTGACAAAAGCACAAACCAGTCGCCATTTTGAAGAAATATTCTAAACTAAATTTATATATCAAAGAAACAGTAAAACTGGACTTTATTGATAAAAATATATTGATATAGTTTGGCATGTTTCAAATTATACAAAATTTCAAGATATTAATGGTAATTTCAGGGAGTAATTTAAAATCCCATTTCCAAAATGTGAGATACGCCATATTGTCCTTGACTGGGCAGATAATGACGGCTGTTCACCATTTTGTTTCAGCAAAAACGTAAAAAAATGCTGCGTGTGACGTAAAAAACGTCACGTAGTATAAAAGGTAAATCCCTCCTACTCGCGCTTATTCCTGGATTTGGTCAAAGGTAAGTGAAGTCAGAAAAACAGAGGGGCTTATTTTCAACGCATTGTTCGATTCTTAAAGCGGAATTACTGCGGAGTCTATAAAACAGAACATTCAAAGGCGCTGATATTGATGAGGGATGGGAATTTTAACAAATGAAATTAAATGTATGCTTTCTGTGTGTTTTCCAGGTATGAGTTTGCTTTCCCGAAGACTGAACCGTCGAGGACTTTGAACAACTCAAATTCATGTTTTTTCTTCAAGTAATGGACATTTGATTACTATTTTTGCCTCCAGTTTGTTCCTGAAGGAAAGGCTAGCATTTAGCTATCAAAGCCCCACCCATAAGAAGTTTTTCATTTGATATTAAAACCATGATGGTTGACGACATAAAATTGATTAAATAGGAGCTATAAGTGCCTTAAAAGCACACTATAATATACCCGAGACGCTGAGGATCTAATTATCAATAGTAAGTCGATTTTGAAGTTGAATTGAATTTCCTCAAATGAAATTCGTAGACAATAGGCTAGCTAGCGGTAGCTGGCTAGCAGGCACCGTATGTTAGCTTGGTTTTGCAAATAATTTGAGAATAGACTAGTATGAGCTCACACAGGAAAGTGGACGGAAGCAAAAGGCTCCGTTTCTTCGTGTGTGAGACGGAATTGAGTAATTATACAAATAAAGATATAACTAGAGAATTCGTAAAATAACCATAAGCAATCTGTTCATAAAGATTGCCATAGGCATAGAAGAGAACTTTCCAGGTCATGAAGCCGGACTTTTTGCCTGCCAAATTTTGTTTTGTAGGGGCTCCTCCACGGAACGAACACCCACCGCAATCTATACATAAAGATTGCGTTAGTTTGAGGATTGTGGACATTTTGTGAAGCACTGTGTGTTGAAATGACGATAATTATAGCGCAGGGACTTCCCGAAAATCCCATACCAGGTACTCGGCAATCTGAGGATAAAGATTGCAAGATGACTGGCGAACTGGTCTCTCGAAGCACAAACAGGACTGACAAATATGGTGGACTAGTTGTGGTTTGCTTTTTGTCCTCGGGACAGCTCCGAGAGTTAACCGTGCTTTCCTCGGAAGTACATTTGGAGTATTTGGCAATTGGTTGTGCACAACAAGTTTAGACTCAAACTCCATCGCACTGTCTGACTTCTATACGCATTTGGTTCGCTAGATACTTGGTGATCGCTGTGTTTTTCCATCAGTACGCTCTTCGCTGTGACGGCCATTGTTTGTGAAAGGGTTGGTTTGTCGCCGACATGGTTAACAGAGGGAGGGCTCTGATTAGCAGTCAGCCTCCAATTCCCTCCCCTTTGTCAAGCAGCTGAGCGCAGGAGCAGGCCTGCCCTCAGCTGTGACAGATGTCAGGTTAAGAACCAGCCTTTTATAGGCTACCTCAGCTGCCCTTATATAACACGGGGCGCTTTACACTGTTTGCTTGGTTCCTTCTGAGTCTCTTTGATTTTAATAATATACTTTTCTCTTGCTGGACTCCTAGCCAATTTTTTATTAAGCAATTATAAATATTACAGTAACTTTTTGTTTCAAAGCTTAGGCATTTAATGGAGTCATGCATTTGCTGTACATAAGGTATTGGTGATATGTAGTAACACCACAGTATTACTAAAAAAAAAATCCCCTCCTAAACCAGGAACCTGGGTCATGTTTAACAACTGATTGTGTGTATATGTGCAACAATTGTGACATTTACAGGATTTGAGTTATTTGCAGTGTTGTGGAGGTCTGAGACTATTTAAAACTTCTACTACAACAGTTACACGGGTAAGACCTAACTGATTCCTCACATCATGACATTTCCATACGTTGACAAATTGGCACAAAAAGTTTAATTACAAAATAAGGTGCATGCTTATTATAAAGGTCAATCCAGCAGGTATAAATTTATTCCAAGGTTATTCAGTTGAACGCAATAAGAATCCAAAACAATGAAACATTCATCTGCTTGAGTGTTCGCTGTTCTTGTTTGGCTCATATTGGACTTTTCAAAGGTGAAAAGTAAGTAAAATCTGAACACCTCTCAGTCATCAATTTGTTTTAGTCAGTTTAATTTGTGACAGTTCTTTGTGATATGGCACTAACAACTATTTTCATTTTTCATTACTGTTACTACATAGAAAGTAGAGTGCCAATGTGCAAAAACAAACTAGCCTGCAGGTGGCAGTAAGTGGCCAGGCTTGTACCCTCTGGCTGGGATAGCTAGCAGTTATGTCATTGAAACAAAATAGTCCAGTACAGATCCAGACAGAGAGAAACTGACACTGTGATCACATGTTCCAGGCCACAGGTGAAGATTAACAAAGTAATGTCACAGTTTCCAAGCATTTCATTCTTCATGCAGTTACTTTCAATAATATTTTAATTAGTTGTTCAATATAATCTGACTCTGTACCTTTTATCTTGCCATATTAATTAGTTAATTGCTGGAGATTTGGTTTGTATAAGGTATTTGTTTCTATTTGTTTTTTCTTTTTCCAGTTACAATTTTGCACAAATGTAATGCAGTGATAGATGTGTGATATTAAAAACAAGCAAACTGATAAATCATTATTAGTAAAATTTCTTAAAAGTCCTCCCTTTGGATATTCTGAGCTATTTTTAAAATAAATCTGATACATATAGATATAATCCATATGTGGAAACATGTAATAAAATAAGCAGAATACATATTAATATTCAGGTAAAAGGTTTTCAGTATTCTCTTTTTGTATTAGGTAAATATTGAAATAAAAAGCAAATCATTTATAGCAGGTGTGGTTCTTTGTATATCAACTTTATAAACGTGTAATGTCTGTCTGCATTGCTGCGGCTTTAATTATAACCTCAACTAGGATAAAATGTTTCCTCCCACACAAAAGGAAACCCGTTAATGGTTATGTGCTGCTGTCCTGCAACTGGAAGTCCCAGAGAGCAGAACAACTGTGGCACTGAGGAGCAAGTTGCAGCGTCCTGACCTGGTCGCTGCTTAACTGCTTTCAATACTCCAAACATCTGAAGGATGAGGCAGCATGTTATAGCCTTCATACAAGGCATAAAAATGCTGAAGTCTGTATTTGATATGTATGCAACTGTTTCATATATATATATAAAAAATACATAATTAAAGTCTTGTACTCAAATTACTTGCTGGATAGTTGGTCATAGAGGTTTTCTCTGCAATGGCCCATTTTTAAACTGGTCTACCATTAGGGGTAAAGTGCTGCTCAGGTCCTCGGTGACTATGATGAGACCTTGTTGGCATTATGGTGTTCCGTAGATGCTCTTTAGATGCTGTTGATGGAATGTTCTTGAACAGGTTGGTGCTGTTGGAGCTGTTTCAAAGTGGAGGCTGGCTGTTTTTTAGTGATTGGTGACTAAATCGGCTTTGACTTTGTTGGTCAGACAATTTAAGGCATCTGATTAATGTAGCTGGGAATGTGTGTCCTTGATGCGATGATTATATATTTTTTTAAGGAAAACGGGTTGTAGTTTCAGTCCAAAATCAAAAAGACAGCCTGGGTGGAATTTTGTTTTATGGAGCCCCCTTTTTTTTTTTCCTATTTGGCAGGCAAATAGTCTACATTTAATGTGGTACTGATTATAACAGACAAAAATCTTTATGCATGTAACACAAAATGTAATACAATTGTGTACTGTAGGTGAGTGTATTTATTGTAGTGTGCGTGTGTGTGTTTCAGATATGGCGGGGGGACCAGTAGAGCCAAGAGAGATCTTGAAAGGTGTGGAAGGTCTGCTTGGAAAAGACGGAGAGCTCCGTAGTCTTGAAGGAGTCCCAAAAGTGTTTAGGTAAAGAACTGGCATTAGACTGCAATGTTTTTCTATGCCTTCACTGTTAAGTGACTAGTTCAGAACTTAATGATATTTTAACACCTTTGGTTTATTACAATGCAGCCTGATGAAAGCCTCAACTAAAATGGTCAGTAGATGCATCTACTTGAACATCCTGCTACAGACAAGATCCCATGATGTTCTTAACAGGTATGCTGTACATTGCTTTTTGTGGTTCTAGTTCATATTCTGCAACTCTCCACATGCACAGGTCTGGATGAAAGCACAATAGCTTTTAACCTTTAGTGCACCTTATGCTTATAGTTATTTGTCACACAGGTGTTTTTTCTTTTGGACTTTTTAAAAAAAATATATATCTTTTTCAGCCAAACATAACAAACAATGTGTACTGTGTCAGCATGCACACCTCTGGTTCCAGCATGAATAGAACTGCTTGCAGCCTGAAGCTGTTTTAGTACTTCCTGGACTGCAACTTCAATGTGGTTTAAAAGAAAACAGCAGTTTACGGAGCAGTTGTGTGTTTTGGGTCATTTTTCCATTGATCTAATTGTTGAACTGTTGTTTTAGATAATTTGTATATAAAAGTGTTCCCTCCTTTATCCAGGTTTATCCGAGTTGGAGGCTACAAGCTGCTAAATTCCTGGCTCACTTACTCAAAAACCACCAACAACACCCCTCTGCTTCAGCTCATCCTGCTAACACTGCAGAAGTTGCCTCTCAAAGTAGACCACCTCAAACAGGTACTTTTCTTATTGTAGACTCCACAACATACATCCTGTGCTTTATAGAGGAAACTATGGCATCTAACTGACTTGTAATCTATCCTAGAACAACACAGCCAAGCTGGTGAAGCAGCTGAGCAAGAGTGCAGAGACTGAAGGTGAGTTGGTCTGACATTAGAAATGAGAGCTCTTAAATACAGGCAGCACTGTATATTCCATTTACAATGTTGCCTCTTGTTTTTAGACTTGCGGAAACTGGCTGCTGTGCTCGTAGATGGCTGGATGGCTACAATCCGCTCGCAGAGTGTCTCCAGCAGTAGCACATCTCCTGCAGGTACAGATCTCAATGTTTTGAAATAAAATTTGTGCTTCAAAATGTCCTATGAACAGCAGATTTTAAGATGTTCTGTACATAATTTTTAGATAAGAAAAAGAAGAAAGAGGAGACCAAAGTGCCGCTGCGTGATCTTAAGGAAAAAGGTGGCGAAGAGGAAAAGAAGAAGGAGAAACCCAAAGCTCATGCACCCAGCCACACAAAGATTCGCTCCATAGGTAAACCTGATCTGATGATGAGAACTGTTGTAGTTAATAATGAATGGTATTTAAGTTTTGTCTGAGCATCTGTGTTTTGTGTTATTTAGGATTGGAAATTGGAGACCCCCCCAACCCTGTCCCCGTTAAGAAGACACCGGTTGCCCCACAGCTTGGTGACAAGTACAACATTAAGCCTCCAGTTCTCAAACGGCACAGGTACTGCACCCCCACACCAGTCTCTGCTCATCTTTGTGAGCAAAGCACCCTCTTGCATCACAGCTGTGTAGCTGGCTCTCTGGTGCCCCCAGGTGGCACTAACAACATAGCACTAACACGCTTCCTTGTTTGTTCATGTTTCCACCTACAGTTCCACTTCAGGAGATGCTCCACCTCTGGAGAAAAAATATAAACCACTGAATATGCCCTCCAACTCTACCAAAGAGATTAAAGTCAAAATAATTCCAGCACAACGTAAGTTCACATACACCTGCAGGCCAATCTTTGCTCTAAGATAAAGACATGATGGTGATGTATCTGTACCTTTTTCTCCCCTCCCTTTGTAGCAATGGAGTGCACAGGATTCCTAGATGCTCTGAACTCTGCCCCAGTGCCTGGAATCAAAATTAAGAAAAAGAAACCTGGCGCTAATACTCCAGCTAATGCCAAGGCGGTCTCTCCCACATCTAACAAGGTACTGACAGATCTTATGACAGTGTGATCTCTGCATGGCCCAAAAATACTAATAATCTTATTCAGTTTTTCAAGATATGCTATTTATTTGCAAAACCCTCAGAATATGTCTGTATTTGCTTGATAGAAATTTATATACATTGCTAAGCTGTCAATTTCCACTTGCTAGTCTATAAAGTGGAATTCTTTAATCTTGTGCAGAACATTGAAATGCAATACAGAACTGTGGAGTTTCTCACACACAAAATATGTATTACTCACCTCTGTTGCCTTTTCTCCTTCAGGCCAGCCCATTTGACAGCAAACCTGCATATTCGTCCACAAAACCTTCATCTCCAGAAAGTGCTGCTTCCACCACTGTGGCAGATGAAAACCAGGAACCAGAGCAGCCCGGGACTCCTGTTCCCTCTGAGGACCCAGAAACTTCTGACAACGGTAAGGCCTTGATGATAATGAGGATTTATTTTATTTTTTTAATGAGCATATGTTATATTATGTTGTGTTTTATAGTTTCTTTGGGAAGGAGTATAAAATATTTTTCTCATTGCATCTTGTTGTTTGCAGGTGAGAAGCCAAATGCTCTGGCAGAACCACGTGGGGAAGAAGAAGAAAACTTGACCAAGAAAGGCAAGAAGAAGAAGACCGTTCACTGGGCTGAAGAGGAGCAGCTGAAACACTATTTTTACTTTGATTTAGATGAGACAGAGAGAGGTAAAGGAGGAGGTTTTGAATACCAAAATGTTGGTCTGTAAATCATCAAAAGAATATTAATTACTGATGATACTGTTGTGTTTAATTCACAGTCAATGTCAACAAGATTAAGGACTTTGGTGAGGCGGCGAAACGAGAGCTGATGATGGACAGGCAAACATTTGAGATGGCTCGTCGGCTTTCCCATGACACTATGGAAGAAAGGGTTCCCTGGACACCACCAAGACCTCTGACACTGGCTGGCAGTCTCGTCACTCCGGGGGCAAACAGCACAGAGAAGCTAACGCAAAGAGACCGCGAGATGGGCATTCTTCAAGAGATCTTTCTCAGCAAAGAGAGGTAGGACACTAGACTAAATGTGGTATTTGTGGTGATTACTGCATTTTTCCAGGATCAAATTTTATGAGTTACAAATACCAAAAAGTTGAGAAAGTAGAAAAAGGTTTGAACAGCATGGGGGCTGCTAAACCCTCAGAGTTGTGTGCATGAAATGACCATATCAAGGAGTTCCCCCGCTTTAAAAAAAAAGCATTGGGGGGAGTGTAGCAGAAAACTGTTGAAACATTATTTGCATAAATTATATAAGATGGTTTCATTATTAGAATTTGGCCTTGTTTAATATGAACAGCCAACATTTTAGCAGTGCTAATATGAGAGAAAATCAGGAAAAGCCACTTCAGGTCCACCCTAACTCAGAAAGTTAAGAAAAGGTCATCAATTTGTCTGTAAGAATTTAGTGATGTTGATTTTCCATCCTTTCTTATCATCAGTGTTCCTGACAGTCCACATGAACCAGATCCAGAGCCTTACGAGCCCATGCCCCCCCGTCTCATCCCATTGGATGAGGTAAGCTCACCAAAATACACAAACACTCTCTCCTATTCTTTCTTAACACATTTTTTATACGTATACTACCAGCCTACTAAGCTATCAGTCTGGTCTCCAATCCAGGACTCCTCAATGCTGGATGATGCCTACATAGAGCCTATGGACACAACATCACAGCAAGGTGCTACTGACGGTGCCAAGCTGCCACCTGTCTTGGCCAACCTCATTGGTAACCTGAGCAACAGCTCCCGCAGCCCACAGGCCACCAACATTGTCAGCAACACTGTGGCTCCCACTGTCAATGTGCAGGAGCTGCTCTCATCCATCATGGTAAATATATAACAGTAGAGTTACAAAATGGCTTTATTCAAAGAATCGCCTAATCACAATTTAATTTTTCATCATTTGTAAAATGTCTCTGCAGATGGTTCAAATTTAGTTTTTGTTGTTGAAAAGTGTTGCTAATATCAGCTTTCTGTCAACAGGGGGCCTCTGGTAACCAGTCTACTGAAGAACTGATAAAACAACCTGACTTCTCCGATAAAATTAAACAGTTACTGGGTTCCCTCCAGCAGACCCAGAATCAGAACCAGAACCAGAACCAGGCTGGACCTCCACCAGGTGGACTAAATTTCTTCTTCCACTGTAAAATTACACGTATCCTCCTCAACAGATGCATGACTCCATCTGTTCTCTTGCTTCTGTTTCTCACTCTTTCTCCTGTTTCTCTGCAGTCAACCAGGGTCTACTGGGACATGGTCCAGGAATGAACAGCATGCACATGCAGATGCCCATGAATGCCGGCTACCCGCCCAACAATTCACCTGGTGGTCCTCGCTTTAATCACCCCCCACCCCCTCATAACCACGGACCACCATTCAATGCTGGCGGAGGTCCGCGCATGATGGGACCACCGCCAGGTCAGGGCAGAGGAGAAAGCAACTACTGGGGAGATGATTCGATGAGAGGAGGGCCACACAGAGGCGGGCACTTTCACCGAGGAGGCCGGGGTCGGGGAGGAGGAGACCCAGGATTCAGGGGCAGAGGACGAGGAGGTCCCAGAGGAGGCCACAACAACATGAATGGTACCTCATTTTCAGATTAATTTATGTTAAACTCCAGTGTGTCAATCTAATACAGTCATGTCAGATTAATCAATCTGCTGCTCTGTTTCTCTGTTTAATTCACATACTTCATTTTTTAATCTATATTCACTTTAATGCTGTTTTCTCCTGGCAGACATGTCCAAGAGGCCCGTGTGTCGTCATTTCATGATGAAGGGAAGCTGCAGGTATGAGAGCAGCTGTGCTTTTTACCACCCCGGTGTAAACGGACCACCACTGCCCCCCAAGTACCCTGCTAATAACCAGCATAATCAGCACTCACAACATGGGCACTAGAGGACACCGCTGCCAGCATGGGAACAACTGAAGGACACTAGAACAGCCAGTAATGGTGATCCAGTTGATGCAGGATTGCTGTCTTTAGGCACACGTATAGAACGCGCACGACGTTCTGACCTGCACAGTGAGGAAGCCTTGCTGCCAGTGACTGAAGAGTCTCTGATGGTGTAAACGAGTGACTTGAAATCGGTGAGATGATCACTGATGTGACTTTTTTTTGTTTTTGTTTTTTTATTGTGACCATTTTTAACAGTGAATTGAAACAAGCCACCATTTTTTTTTTGCTTCAACAGTAATTTGTCATATGTAAGCTTTCAAGGCACATCGATTCAGTCAGGTCCATGTGTGTTGTGGGACAATCGTGACATGCCATGCTACTGTCAGAAGAGCTGCTGCCTGTCACTTCTGTACTCATTTGAATCCAGGAGGGGTTTGTGTTGTCAGTGTTAAAGATAGGAACAGTGAATCCCGCTGTGGTCACCTATATTATGTGTTTTCTGTGAAAACAATCATTTGTGTCTCTTGTGGGACTGTAACAATTTTTGTTTTGAACCTTTCACCCTCTACATTTTTTGATACAAATATGGCAGTGTGGTTCATTTTTTCTGACAGTATGAACTGTATGAATAATACATTCATACACAGTTCAGTTGATTTATTTTGTACAGTGTATTAAATAAATGTTTAAATACTGAACAAGTGTTGCTGTGTGTTTGAGATGAACAGTGAGCAGTTTGGATTAAATTTGAATTCAATAATGCACAGAAACATCATTCATACTGTAGAAATGTGCAACATTTTGGGGAATATTTGTCAGTTCAGGTGTTTAATTTGTTTCATATTAAATCAGGAAAACACATCCTGCAGGTCCATCCAAACCTCTTTGTGTGCATGTGTGTGCAGAGAGCTGACGTCAGATCCGTGTTATCAGGGCAGGGCTCAGTGCATCTGGTGAATGTGAAGTGTTAACAGGAGTGGCCTTTAACCCTGCCCTTTATTGCAAATATTGACAATGGTGTATAGAGCACACAATGAGAGAGAGAGACACAGTGAACTATAAAGAACTGGGGCTTAAGGACACCTCAGCACTAAGCTGCTCCCACATCCTGTTGGAACACGGAAAACATTTGTTGTACTATGTCAAGGTTTCCACCAGAAAATTGCAGTGAGGGTTAAAAAAATCAAACAAGAATACTGTAAATGAATACAGAACTCCTCACATGCAATTTGAAGGTCACCCAGCAGGAAATAAAAGTTGTAGGGCAGGAAATGAGAATCTTACATGTAGGGGAAAAGTTGAGGGATACTTTGTAAATTCAAAAGAGGTAATAAGACCTCTTGAATTTACAAAATCCAAGCAGGACCGCACACTTTTTGAAGCACTCCTGCTTGGATTGTTTCGGGTGGGAGGCAGAGTTACAAACCTTTCATATCTACATTATTGTAGGGTCTTTACCTTACAATACAAAGCACCTTGAGGCAACTGTTTTTTGTGATTTGGTGCTATATAAATAAAATGTAATTGAATTGAAATAATCTTAACAGCTGGATCCCAGCAGGCCTTTAGATTCCACCAAGGACAGAATACAGTTAAATATTACAATCCTCAAATAATGAAAGGACTCTGAATTCATCCATATTTAGGAACTGGAGAATCACTACTAGCAGTCAGAAGCTCACACTGAAGTGCATTAAAGAGACGTCCTTAAGGAGAGTTCCAGCAGATGATATGTGACTCGAAATTGAATTGAAAGCTGAAAACTCCACCTCCTATTCTACTGTTACGTATCCTAGGAACCAGAAGTTTTGGGGTGATATGGTATTACAAGTTCTTTAAGAAAAGATGGGATCTGACTAGAAAAAGGATTTTAAATTAGATTCTAGATCTAAAAGGGAGCCAATGAAGAGAAGCCAATGTGGGAGAAACACGCTCTCTGTTTCTGGTCCCTGTCAGTGCTCTCGCTGCAGCATTTTGGATCAACTGAAGGCTTTTCGGGGAGTTTTTTTTTTAAAAGAACCTGATAATAATGAATTACAGCAGTCGAGTTTAGAATTAATAAATGCATAAGCTAGTTTTTAAGCATTACTCTGAAACAGGATGTCTCTAATTTTTAGAGATATTGCACAAATGCAAGAAAGCAGTCCTACATATTTGTTTAATGTGTGCACTGAAGAAAAAAAATGACTCAAGATTCCTCACAAGGTGATCCCATCCAGAGGAAGTTAGACAGATGCTTAATTCCTCTAAATATTATTGCTGACCATAACAGGTCAAGGAAATTGTAAACGTCTTGTTCAGAAACATGTGCAGAACTTATAAATAACTCAGTTGCATACCCCGAGTGTGAGGGCGCTGTTATGGTGAAGCACAGCTTGCTGATTTTTCAAATCAGTAATGCAGTGATGGATTTATTGAACTTTGTGAACTGTCTGACAGATATTTTCCATGACTGTGGATCCTGGGATTGTGTTTGCGTGGCGCTCCATTCCCGCTCCTACAATAAACTCACTCGTACATCGGAGTTGTAAACATCAATCGAGCCCTCTTTTTGTGTTATTTGACCTGTTTAGTGACACCATGTTTCCTTGTGCCTGAGGTCGTTGACCCCTTTTCAACCTGCCACCAGCCTCACCCAGCTTCACTTCCACTCTGCCTCCAGCATCCTCACTTATCTGACCCCCTTTCAGCCATCAGCTCTCTTCACCAACCGTCAGCTCTGTAGTTTCCAACTTCCCAATCACACATTTATTCATATAGAGCCAAAATCACAACAGTCACCTGAAGGCACATTATATATATCTCTGACTCCAGCTTCTCATTTCACATACAAAGTCAGATTTAAATTGTTTTAATCTGGATGAGCAGAAACACCTCTGACACTGATACAGATAATCTTGTCTGCTTCTTCACTGGGTGTTACAGGTCACAACACCCGGGGCTTCAGATCCTGCTCCGTGTGCTTTCAATTCACTCTGTGGGTCCTTTCAAAAATCATTATACATACTGTGGTGTATTGTTCCCTAATAGTTCCATAGCTTACCTACTGCGTGGATCCATGGGGAAACACTATATGCTACAAGAACAAAGCTATAATTAGATCAGAAATAGATTATTATGAACACACCATTGGATTACTCATTAAACTACAAAATGTTATGATTTATGTGATTTCAACACTGCAGTGATGATACAGAAATCACAAAATAAACTCCCAATCTGCATTCAGAGGTTGTTTGAAATTACAGCGGCAAAGTGTGAACGCCGAGGAAAAGGTCCCAAACTCACAATTAGATATGAAAAAGGATGAATATTTGTAAAAAGGCTAAACATGTGGAATAGTGGTGGCGAGGAATTAACATTGGTGGTTTACTGTGTAAAATAAAAATAAAAAGTTTAAAAATCATGAGGTATTATTCTCATTCTCTAATATATTCTAGATTTTGTCTGTGTTTAATATTTATTCTTAATTTATTATTTTCTTATCTCCTCAGAAAATTGGTGTCATTTAAAATATGCTGTTTGTGCAAAGGGAAGCTGTAACAAATTAATTTCTTGGTGTCATTTTCAAAAACAAAGAAACAAAAAAAACCAACCCAAAAACAAAATGTTAATGATGACTGAAAACAAACGATTACGTGTGAAAGAACTGCTGTTAAGTAGACAGAGATCTTGCAAACCTGAAGTCACATTAATAAAAACACACCAACAGTGTGAATTAGAGTCACTTTGCTTTTAGGCATTCATCAGTAAACAATAAAGCTGTCTGTGTATGGAGACTTTTTAGTTCTTTGATCGGAGGTTATGCTGAAAACACGACAGAGAACGCTCAGCGAGGTGGAAGAGAAGCTCAGAGATGATGACCTGCATTTCCAGCAGGTCAAGCTGCCATGATGGATGGATGGATGGATGGATGGATGGATGGATAAATGAAAGTAAGGTTGTATTTTCTTTGGAAAGAACAGAGCTGCATGTGCAAAGAGCACCACACAGCAAGATGAAGCATCAAATACTGTCTCCACCTGCTTCACCTGCTCTGGACTTGAAGAGCCACAATTGAGGAGAAAGTATACTTCCGAATGTGTAATTCTATTATTGTGTAATTCTGTTATTATTATTTTATTATTAACTCTACAATATAGCCCCTTGAGACAACTGCTGTTGTGACTGTTGTTGTTGTTGCACTGTATAAATAAAATTAAATTTGAATTTGATGAACTGAATATACGGAATGCACTCTGTGGAAGTATTAACACGTGTCTTTGGTGATCAGGACAGCTCTAAACTAGCATCCGTACAAACACAGTGGATATCACAGCATGCTCATGGTACAAACAGGAAACGGAGGGTGCTTTAAAAAAATACTATGAGAACTAGCAATAGCAAAAAATAAGTCTAAAGCTGTATACTACTGAGCTGGGTGAGGCTGGTGGAGGTCATGGACCTGAGGCACAGGGAAACAGGGAGCTACTAAAAAGGTCAAATATCATGAAGAACCTCGGAGGGGCCAGAATAACCCATTGTATTGGTTCAACAGGTGAACTGGACAATCAAACTGGAGGGCTAATCTGGGATGCGCGCTGCAGGTCGTGATTAGTGGACGTGTCTCAGGTTTACAGGTGACTCGACTGCAGGAGCAGGAAAGAAGCACCACGCCCAGACAGAAAAACACACACAACACAAACTGACAAAACTAGCAACAAGAGACACAAGGGAAAGGAAAAGAGGGAAAGCACGGGAATGAGGCGAGAAAGAAACCATAGAGCTGAACATTGTGCAGGTCTGATCTGCAGACACATTTCTGTGTGGGTTTGCTGCCAAAGGAGACACAGCTGACTGAGGGTTCACCTCCTTTTTCTAATCACACCAAAAGTTGATGAATATGAATTCATAAATTCACTTTAATCTTATTTATATAGCACCAAATCACAATATCAGTCACCTCAAGGCACTTTATATTGTAAGGTAACAACTCTGCAGTATATTTACCATATTTATTAATTAGTTTATTAATAGGTTATAAACCATTTGTTTCAAGCTGTACAAAAGCTACTTTATTGGAATGTTACCACGAGTATAATCACTTAAAGCTTCAGTATTTTAACAAAAAAAAAATAACCCAAATATGTCTCTTTCTTGGAAAATATAAACACAAATTCATACTTTTCAGCACATATCAAAAACATCCAGTAATATGTTGGTGAATTCAAATGACTGCATTGGACTACTTCCTGGAACCGAGCAGAGGAGAGCAAGTGTGTGAGGATGGGCAGAAGCTGCAGGCAGCTCTGCGGTGAAAGGGCCGATTCAATCAGAGAGGTAAGCTGGTTGTCAGGAGGTTAGGAGCGGCTGGAGCCCGAACAAAGCTGCCATTGACAGCAGCTAGGTGACCATGAATTCCCTGCTGCAGCTCACAGGTTACGGTTGAGATGAAAACCTCCGTTAAATAAGAATGAGTTCTTGACTGCTAACAAGCCTAAGTTAAAAAAAAACTGCAGGCTGTAATGTGAAAGCTAGGAATTATTGTTTGCGTGTAGCACGACTGCATCAGTGCAGCAAAGAGGCAGTTGAGTTGCACCTTTGTGTGTTGAGCCAATCACATGCAGCCCAATCACCATTCAGGCTCTTAATGCTGACTTGGCCTTGGATCCAAGCCAAACTGTCCAACTCATCCTGATCACACCTGAATGTGCGCAAAATGTGTGTAAAAATTATTTCTGTAGTGGCCAAAAGGAAACACACACACAATACAAGGATTATTTAAAGATAACCAAATGCACAACTACTTCAAAAATGCAGATAATTTAAGAGTGTCCAAGCATGGCTACATGAATGGGAGATTATATATCACCGAACAGCCGAGAGGAAGAAACTTCATTCATAAATAATTCCTCTTACATTTTGCTTTAATATTATTTAAAAAGGATGCACTCTTATGTCAATTACAAGGGTCTGTTGAGTCCTAAAATGTTTAAGTCATGCGCTTACAACAGGACATCTTTGTTAATACACACGGAAAATGCAAATTCTCCACTTTCACTACAGAGCTGGTTCGCAAACAAACTTTTGCGTCACTGTGGCATTCGTGCACAGAGGGGTGGGGGAGGGAAGAAGGCGGGCTTTCTACGAACAGGTGCTTAAATACGGGACAGGTGAGGCTAGAGAGAGTGCAAGTCCAGGAGCTGCGGTCTGCCCACATTTTCTACCTGATCATTCGGGAACAGGTAAGCCAAAGAGCCTGGCCCTGCACCTTTGTACCTTAGCTGCATCTACTGTGTAGGACTTTTTGAGTTTTGTGAAATCTGTGTCAAATAATTCTGTGTCAGGGCTTAAAAATAGCTTGATGACGGGAAAAGTTTCAGGATTTATTTATTTTTGTTAAAATAGTCTTATGCGTACAGGTGTCTCCTCAGTGTTGCCTCCTTTTCTGTTGCTGCAGCTTTTAACAGCTCATAGATAAAATGTTCATGCAGTTCCTTTAGCACAAAAAGCTGATGCATCAGGGCTTTGACGCATTAGACAGCCGGTAAACATTTCCTGGATTAAGAACAGATTTTGTAATTGGTTTGTGTTTGCCTGCTGTTTCAGGAAACCTCTCAAGATGATCAAATCAGCACTGTCTGTGCTCTTGGTCCTGGTAGCCATTTCCTCCACTTTTGCTGCAAAATACATCCCCAAGAGTGGGAAGAGGGTCCCTCAGACTTTGTCCAGAGGTCTGTGAGAATCATCTCCACCTGTGAAGCTGATTATTACTGAGGTAAAGAACTATCTCATTGAGCTCTAATGGTGTCCCTGTCTGTCCAGGATGGGGTGATCAGCTGATATGGGCTCAGACTTATGAGGAGGGTCTCTACTGGTCCAGGTCAAGGTAAGAAGTTTCACAATGGAAGTCCAAATGTTGGCTTAATGGCAGCATTTACTGAAGCTGATGATTACATAAATGGTCCTGGTTTGTGTTTTAGGAACAAGCCTCTAATGGTCATCTTTCACCTTGAAGACTGCCCACACAGTCAGGGTAAGAAAATCCAGGGGAAAAAAAGAAAGTATCCACTATTGTTTGAGTTATTAAGTTACTCATTGTGGGACTCTGTGTGTGTGTGTGAGAGAGAAAGGAATTTTATTCTGTTTAAAGAGTGAGCACTTATATGTTCACGTTTGCTGTCGCCTCACTCATCTCGTTGCTGTTGTGCACACATGTGAGTCATGAAACTCAGGAGTCTTGTTTCGCCCACAGCGATGAAGAAAGTGTTCTCTGAGGACAACGACATCCAGAAAATGCTCGATGAGGACTTCATTGTCCTCAATCTGGTGGTAGGTTATGGGGCTTCTGAGATCAGCACAGCTGGCTAAATTAAATGTTTTAAAGACACATGCCTTTAAGGCATAAAAAACATGAAATATTGCCCTGACACTTTGACATTTTTACACTTTGTGGTCCAACGCTAAGATAAAATGTTGATGCTCAGAGTGACACATGGTTTAAAGCTCCAACTCTGTGTTCTTTCTCTGCTACAGTATGAAACTACTGACAAACATCTGTCTCCTGATGGACAGTATGTTCCCAGATTCCTTTTTGTTGGTAAGAGTTTCAGTGACACCACTCACCATTAACATATCTCTTTACTCTCACATTAATCAGCGGGTTTTATTATACTGAATCCTCTTATTTTTTCTCCAGGAACTTAGATTAACTCTAAAATGTTTAATTGAATGACAGTTACAACCCTTTCTCCCCAAAACATTGATGCTGTGGGAAATAAGCTCAGAAATAAAATGGAATTTTAAATTGAATTGAATTTTAAATGGCTCTCAGTGCAGATTACAAATATACAAATCTAGCAGACACCACATACGGCCATGTGCAAATATGCTCACCATCTACAGCAGCAGTGGATGCACACAGCTCAAGTTTTTTGATCTCTCCGCAGACCCCTCAATGACAGTGAGGGCTGACGTCACTGGCCGCTATGCTAACCGCATGTATGCCTATGAACCTGGTGACATCAAACTTTGTAAGAGCTGCAGTACACACACACACACACACACACACACACACACTGTGAAGCATACATGTTTTATAATCCAGTTTTGTCTGGATTTGTCTGCCTCTGTAATTAAAAATCTCCTGTCTCTTCCTCAGTGTTTAGCAACATGGAGAAGGCTAAGAAGCTCCTAAAGTCTGAGCTGTGAGCACCAGGAGGGACACATCACGACCCCGATCCACAGATGCTGTCACCACAGTTTACATATGAGAAACCACGCACTGGAAAGTTTCTTCTTTTCACCTTCACTTGAAATGTTTTTTTCCCTAGATTTCCTTCCTGATGCTTGCCTTTGTTATTATTGCAGGAATATCATTTGAATAAAAATGAACTGTTCATACTGACAGATAGTCCGCCTTCTTATTTGCCAGAAGACTGTGTGGAAACATGAAACTCACCAACACTTACTGCTACACATTTTCATACTAATCAATAATTATACTAATTAAAATTTTAAAAATGAAATGATTGTTGCCCGTAGCACTTAACTGTGATTGAAGAGCAGATTTTGAGAGTTGGCTGCTCTGGAGCATTCAGGAGGGGAGGTCCCAGCAAATTCACCTCAAGGTCATAGCATGGAATGGTCAGAGAAATAGCAAAAAGTCCAAGAGCTCCATCTCAGTCTCTACAGGCCTCAGTTAGCACATTAAATTAGTTCATGACTTTACAATTAGAAAAAGAAGTATGGATGTTTTTGAAGGCTTGTCAGGAGAAGGCATTTTCTTCTATAAAAAGAACATGCATCTTCTTTTTGAACCAAGACAAATTTCTCCCAAGGGAGACAAATAAATAAACAATCTTGAATCTTGAAAAACTCACAAGGCTTCTGAACAAGACCAAAGAGCTACATATTATTTGGCATAATACACAATATTTGACCCCACAGGAGTGACTGTGGCTCTCGCACATGAGGAAGAGCAGGCAAGGTACCAGGTACTTTTTTAGTACCTACTCAGCTGGGGTTCCAAGTGAGCTGAGTTGAGCTGAAAATGTGATGTTAACAGAACGCATGCCACTGATTGGCCACGCCGTGGTGTCACTAGATGAGTCCTGAGATTGATTCGTTCACAAGAATCAAACCCCTGTTTTTGAAACCTGGCAACAAGGGAAATGGCCCCACACTAACCAGCACAGACGGAGCAACTGTTTGTGTTTGTGCCGCACACAAATGATGTTACGGGACTTTTGGGTCGCCTTGCTGAGGCGGTACTCAATTGTAGTGGAAAATAAAACAGAGAAGAGTAGAGTTGAGCCAAGCCGAGTAGCGACTAGTGGAAAAGAGGCATTTCATTCACAGATATTTAAACTCCAATGAACACACTGGAGAGCAAATGCGGGGTTCAGTATCTTGCCCAGGGATATTTTGAAATGCAGCACCAACCTTCCAATTAGCAGATGACCTGTCAGTTTACTATGTTGGTAAAAAACCAAACAGCATATCGATACGAACACCTCAGACCAACTGTCAACTGACATGATGGTGGAGGGGTGTTGATTTTGCAGCCACAGGACTTGGACACCTTGCTGTCACTGAGTTAACCATGAACTCCTCTGTATACCAAAGTATACTAGAGTCAACTGTGAGGCCATCTGTCCAACAGCTAAAGCTTGGTCCAAAGTGGGACAATGATTCAACAAACTTCAATGAACTGAAGCAAAGCTGTAAAGAAGAGTGGGCCAAAATTATTCCACAACGATGTGAGACACTGATCAAGTCATACAGAAAGCTATTACTACAAGTTATTACTGCTAAAGGTGCCATGTGGTGCACTTAGTTTTTACTCATTTTAGAGAACAGATTCAATAACATTAATTTAAATTTAATCTTATAATACTGCCATTTGTTCTTAACTGACTGTTTTCCCTGAACAGAATAAAGTTGTCAATATTTGCTGGAAATTTGAAAACATAACCTTAAAAAATGTGATGTCTTACGCCCGCCCCAGAGGCCTGTGTCCTCCGTCCCGTGCACTAGAGACTACTCATCTATGACTCTGCTGCATCACACAGACAACATTGTCCTGAAAGTAGCAGTAAATAAAGACGAGACCAAGAAGATGATAATGGACACGGGGAAGGAGAAAAGATTTTTTTTAGCTGCTGTCAGTCCTCAAGGCTTTAGGCTGTGAGGCTGACCAGAGCCTTGCAGCATCAGCAAAGACAGATGTTTCCTTCTGGAACAGCATACAGCATCGGATTAATCAACAGATCAAATTCTGTTTTCACAAAGGCGAATCTGTACTGTGAAACAAACTTCTATTGAAACAAACCTTTCTATTCTAATCAGTGACGGACATGATTTGCCCACTAATACTGAGAAAAAAAAAGCCCGTAGTGGCCCTGTTCCTGATGTGCAGACTGTAAACATAATGTCTGGCAGTATTGCACTACGCTGTAATCTCAACCCTAATGCAAGAATCTGCCTGGTAGGATAGCATTCAGACACAGAGCAGCATTAACATTTGGAGTGATGTTTGAGGCACCCACTGAGGGCACAAAGGTTCCCTCAGCGCAGTTTGCTCAGATGCAATTCATCCCAGGAAGTATGCCAAATAGCTAACAATGGGCTTCTTGTTCATCTGTTACATGATCAGTTTAGGTAATGCTTGGTATAAAACAAAAAAACCAAAACAAAAAAACATTGTGAGTTGAGTTTAATCGCCTCACGATGATTCGTAATTAATGATTCTTGTTCTCATTTTTCTCACTAATAACCAACAGATTTGCTCAGTTACAATGTGTTTCATTCAAACAAGTTGGTGAGGAATCTGTTCTAGAAGACTGTGTAATCAGTAAAATCTTGTGTGTGTTTAACATCCTGGATGGGCGGGCCCACACTGCCAGCACTGAAAGCTTCTTCCTGTTGCTGGGTTACTGAGTCTCCAGTGACACCACTGCTCCATGTGTCTCCCAAATGGGACTGGAAAATTTTAAAAATGCCATACACATCATAAAGACAAAAAAGACCCAAGGTCGTTTCTATTGATGGCAGAACAGTCTTCAGTCAGTGCTGCCCAGCTTTGCTGCTGAATCTATGGACGAAGACTATACTGTCACACTGCCACTCAAACAAATCCACAGGTTTTCTAGGCCACTGAGATCAGGGCTCATTGCTGTGGCAAGCTGTCTGTTGGTCTGCCCTTCTTCTATCATTCCAACAGCACAATCCCGGTCACGTTGCCCCAGGCGGGGTATTCTTACACGACATTTTCTCCCAAACCGTGGTGCCTTTTCATGGGGTTGGCTGTGTTTGACAGAGGAGCGGTCATTTGTGTTTAGCTGGATAAAGGCACTGTGACCTCTTTGTGTTTTCTTTTTGGTTCAACAAAAACTATATATACACACACACACACACACACACATATATATATATATATATATATTACTTTCAGCTTAAGTGTTAAGTTAGATCTTTATTTATAACTATTTATGTTACAATGCATGTAACATAAATAACCTTACAAACAACTGTCCTTAAATTTGTACTGAAATTCATATATTCAAAAAAAAGTGAAAAAAACACTTAAAGTTAAAGGTGAATTTTACTGGTTGTACAATTATTTTTATTAAAAATTTCAAAACATAGTTATTGTGAATCATTTTGGTCATAGCTCTGTAGTGAAAATATGTGATCATGACAGCCTTAATTTCAATGTTTTTATGACCTTAACAACAACAACAACAACAACAACAACAGAAAATCTCTTAACTGTTACCCTCAGAAGTTAACATGTTTCCCGTGATTTTACTATTCTGGATTACATATAATGTCACATGACAGAAGCTGCTGTTTTGGTTCATCATCTGATGAATACCCTACTATTAAAATTCAGATATAAATGTACTCATTTCCAGGGTTCCATTCTTTCATTTTGTTCTCTTCCAAGATACAGAAGACATATGATGAAGACACTGAATTATTTTATTCCATTAGTATTATAGTGTGGTTTACAGTACAAAGGCTCAGTGGGGCAGTTTACAGAATCATTGTTTCAGTTTTTCATACAGTAGCTCATATTTCACGGACACTCATGTAAAAGGGCAAATCCACAGCATACAGAGAAAAACTCATAGACCAGTGAAAGACACACACACACACGCACACACACACACACACACACACACGCACACACACACACACACACACACACACACACACACACACACACACACACACACACACACACACATTACATAAACCCTTCTGGATTATACAGCAGTCAATTTTCTTCTTATACCACAAGTGCCCATTGTACTAACTAAGTTTGTCTGTTCACTTCAGCAGAAATGTCCTCACACATCACTTCACTCGTGAAAACCAAACACATCAGCTTCTAACAGCATCACTGCAGTGGTCAGTGGAAATGCACATGTCAGTCATGTATTTACAGTTAAAGCACAGAGAAGGTCCATAGAGGTTGTGAGGGGTGAATGGTGGCGAGGGGCTGGAGCTGTGGCCGTCTCACAGGAAAGCACTGGGATTGGCTCGGGGGTCCTTCTGGTTCCTGTAGCGATATGTGAGCCACACTCCCAAGATCTGACACGAGTACACAGTACTAAGGTAAGATTTTCTTTATGTCAACAAATTCTATGTAAAGATTATTATTATTATTATGAGAAGTATTTAAAATCCACAATTATTTGGAAATATTAAAAAAGATAAACATCTCAGAACTGCTAATGTAATATTTCTGCAAAAAAAGCAAACAAACCTTGAATTAAAGCAGAAAATCTACATTTTAATCACATCTTGACTGTTTGATTTAAACTCCAGTGAGACAGTAACAGCAGGATGAACTGTAGAAGAGTAAAGGAGCTATAGCCTCTGCTCAGATTCAGCCAAGTGCTGCAAAACTGATTGCACAGTGCTTCCCAGTGCAAATGGATAATGATGTTCTTCAGTCTCCAAGTTGGTCAACTATTCTCAACCCACTAAAGCATGCCATTCAATAAATTATAACAGAACTGAAGGCAACAAGGAGCAATGGAAGGCAGCTGCAGTAACGTTAACTAGTAATGACTTCATGAATTTCTACACCAATAAAATTTTAACCCTTAGAGAGAAAAGTTTGAGAGTTCTAAAGTTTGCAGACGAGACCGCAGTGATATGATATATCGCTGTCAGGGATGAAGCTGCCTACAGGAGGGAGGCTAAAAACTTTCCTTTTTTGATCAAGCTTATAGTTAGGGCTGGATCAGGTGACCCTGAATCATCCCTTAGTTATGCTGCTATAGACTCAGGCTTCTGAGGGAATTCCCATGATGCAGAGTATTTCTTTTTCATTCACCTCTTTTCACTCTCCCTGTGTTTATACACCTCTCTGCATTTAATCATTAGTTATAATTAAGCCCTGGCTCTCTTCCACAGCATGTCTTTTGACCTTTCTCCCTCCTCACACCCCGAACCAGTCAGTCACATCATGCACAAGTATTAATGCTAATACTCGTGGACAGCATGTACACACGTATTAGCATTTGTATGAGCATGTCCCAATCCCCAGCACTAGCTGTGGTGGCTCACCTCAGTGAAGCTGAAAAAGAGACCAATTCCTCCAACAAAGCGGAGAATATCTCCAGCATGTTCCTGGATCTGATCTGCGCAGGGTGAACAGATGTTGTTGGGGAAACAGGCCTGCAAGAGCGACACCACATGGTTACAAACATGCCTCCAAGAGCAGTTAAGGGATTCTGTTATTTAAAATTGAACTTTACTGCTGTTAGTCAAATTATACATAGAAAAACAGTACAATCATCAGGCTCTATGCACCTATTGGGATGTAACAGGGAACAGGAAAAGGAGGGATTCAAACTCACAGCATCACAAGTGCTGTTGGGGTCAACGTGTTTGAAGCCACAGCAGTTGAGGCTCTTCTCCACGTCTCTCTGGGTGCTCTCAGAGTTGTTCCAGCCCACCTCCAACAGGTGATCCTGCAGCACAGTGGTTAATTTTAGTAGTTAATTTTGGACCACAATTTGTAAATTAGGGTTTTCAGTTTTTTTTTTAATAATTAATACATTT
>VUQK01042966.1:4753-17505 GCA_015106715.1 Bujurquina vittata
GATAAAATGCCAGGGTAAATGGTAAATGGATGGACTAGTTCTTACATAGCGCTTTTCCACTCTTTCCGAGCACTCAAAGCGCTTGTACAACACGTTTACATTCACCCATTCACACCCATTCATACAAGCACTTCCATATGTAAGTACGCTAAGTGCTTTAATTAGCTAACATTCACACACATTCACACTTTACTGCTGTGTATTTTAATAAATAAAACAAAACAAAATGGGGTAATAGTAAGCATAGATTATATATAAAATGATGAAGAATCGTATCTGAAGATGATCAACAGATTTGAAGGTAGTGCAAAACAAAGGGATAAAAAAAAGACAAGAATTTGGAAAGGTGGAAAGGGACAGTGTAGATACTGTAATTAATTATGCAGGGGGAAAATTTCTGACACAAAGCCTTGGAGTTTAAAGGGAACCAATAAATGCAGAGCTCATTCGTCTCCCTCCTCACCTCCTCATGTCTCTCTTTCTCATGCAGAGATTCATCTCTCATTCCTCCTCTCTGCTTCATTTCCTCCCTGTGGTTCACCCAAGATTGATGTTCCCCTCCTCTGATTGTGTTAATTACCCCTGTCCTGCTGCTGCGATGCATTATGCACAACAGACTCACAAAGCATCTGGGGGGGTAAGGCCAGATTGCTATTCACTGGCCTCTTGATGCATGCTGGGAAATGATCAAATGCTCACGTGGAGCCTAGTCAAGCACTGGAGACAATAGCTGGCTTGTACTTGAAGCGTTTTGCACCACTAGCAGATGATTGACGTGTTGACACTGATAAAGTGAGACCCGCCTCTTTGTAGCATTGTATGTCAAGCTGAAGATTGCTGTTCACCCTACTAGAGTGTCAAATATAGCTTTGTGATGCAACAGAGGTTGCATCACACTGCTCCAAAAAAAAGAAAAAAAAAAAAGGAACATTTAGAAAACGCGAGCTCTCAATGGGGAAAAATCATGATGTATATCTATGCTGATATAGACTGGGTGCAGTCAGTGGTATGACAAAAAACAAAAAAAACAACAACAAAAAACGAATGCACGTGTCCAGGAACACACAAAACAAAATACAAAGATGCAACAAACCGCAAAATCCACCAACATGTCATTTGGTCCATACAATAGAGGAAATACTCAAAGTGGCCTACATTTTCAGTATTTGGCCATGCCTTTCAGACTTAAAGGCTTTGGTGAACAATGTGCACCAGGATTCTCCACTTTGATTTTGTTTACCTCGAGAACATCTTTTTCAAGACACTTTTGGACCATCAACAGCATTTGCTCCTGGTACTGTAAAGACTGTTTTAAAACTAAATTTTTTTTTTCTCTTGCTGCCTTTCGTCTGCAGAGCAAAATTATAATGTGATGGACCAAAAACCGCTAGCTTAGGACGAGTGGAGAAATTAACTAGAAGGCATGAGAACCCGGCCTACTATTAAGCTCTTGTCGTTAAACTGGACACACAAACAGAGCATGGTGGTATGCTTAAATAACTTTTTACTCAGATTTAGAACAAAAAGGCGGCTGGACGGCTGAGGCTGGATTTCCCACACACTCTTCTCTTAGTTTAGTTTCCCAGTCCTTTACTCAATGGCTACTGCTGGTGAGCTGGGGAAAGAAAGGAAAAGGTAAGCAGAGGAAGAGCTCCCACTATGCAAAGGTTGTGAAGGAGAAGCCAAGCTTTATGTAACTATTCTCGATGAGACAATCTGACATCAGCTTGAAGGAAGTTTCAATTTTTTTTAAGTCAGGGTCTCGAGCAGCATGACAGCAGGGACCACAAGTGCTAAACTACAGGGGTGGAGACCACTTCCTTGATCCCGCATCTGGAGAAACAGCATGGAGCCTATGCAAACACACACATGCACACGCAAACACACACACACACACACAGCGAGGAGGGGGGAAGAAGGGAGGGAAAAGGGCAGGTCGGTCAGGAGGCAGGGGCCTGAAAGCTAGCTCCAAATGGCCAAGCGGTTGAACTGACACAAAGCAAGGTGAGCTCTATTCTTCACAAGAGCCAACCTAACCATAGCTTCCCCCCAGCTTCTCACAATGTGAAGCCGGATGCTCTTTGCAGGTAATTCGCCCCTTCTAGTTCAAATTAACCAGAGACCATCATGTCTCCCAGAATGGATCCCTCACCTGTGAGACTGGTTTGAGACACCAACCAGAACGAGCCCAACACAGGAACCAGAACTCCTCCTTTATGTGGACTCTTCAGTCCGATCCCAGATAATTCATTGCACATAGCACAGAACCCTGTGGAACTCCATAATTAGCCTTAGTGTGTGAAGAAGACTCCCCATTTACATGAACAAATTGGAGTCTATTAGATAAGTAAGATTCAAACCACTGCATATACCTGCAGCATGCTCTAATCTCTGTAATAAAATGTTATGGTCAGCAGTGTCAAAAGCTGCACTGAGGTCCAACAGGACAAGCACAGAGATGAGTCCACTGTCAGAGGCTCTTAGAAGATCATTTGTAACCTTCACTAATGCTGTTTCTGTGCTGTGATCAATTCTGAAACCTGACTGAAACTCTTCAAATAAACCGTTCCTCTGCAGATGATCAGTTAGCTGTTTTACAACTACTCTTTCAAGAATTTTGGAGAGAAAAGGAAGGTTGCAGATTCATCTACAATTAGCTACAACAGCTGGGTCAAGTGATGGCTTTTTGAGTAAAGGTTTAATGACTGCCACCTAAAAGGCCTGTGGTACATAGCCCATTATATTTAATGAGCCCATCATATTTAAGATTGAAGAATTAATTAATGATAGGACTTCTCTGAGCAGTCTTTTAGGAATGGGGTGTAATAGAAACATTGATGTTTTGGAGGAAATCATTATTGAAGTTAACAGCAGAAAGAAAGACTAGGACTGAAAGGTGCTGTGCACCGTGATGTGTCTGTGGGATGGTTATTTACTTCAATCTCTGTAAAGAACTGAATCTAATTTAATTTTATCAGATATGTCCTAGCTTTACAGATGTTTTTTTTTTCATACAGCAACAAACTCTTCTTCCAGGATAAATGAATCTTCTTATGGGTTATCCACTTTACATTAATGAGTCAAGCACCTTTGATTTGAGTAGCCACGGTATCCAGGGTAATATGCAGTGAAAACACTATTAACGGATAATCGACCTCGGTGGGAAAGAGTTTACATAGCTGCATTGTGTTGGCACGTGGCACTGAAGATAACAGTGGAGGAATTACATCCTTGAACTTAATTACAGCAATTTCAGAAAGACATGTACTGTAATGAAAGGTATTAGCCACTGCTGCGTAATCCATTATGGTGCCTAAAGGTTATTAAGAAATAATCAGTTTTCAGAGAATACTGTAACATGAACAAGAACGTATGAGACAGATAAACACTTTATGTCAAAAAGCCTCTTAACTGATTTATGAGGGGTGATAAAACTGTTATCATTTTATGATCATACATTATGGAGTTATACTATTTAATAATATAACTATAACATATCAGTAATATGTTTGTGATATGCATTAGTCAAAACCTGACATGAACCACCAACCTTCTGATTAACAGATGGCCCTAGCCCTACCCTACCCTAACACATATGGTGTCTCGTTATTGGACTTCTGTGCGAACCACAGTTTGTCCATAAGGAACGCCATGTTTGAACATAAGGATTTCCATAAGTGCAGGTACTACCAGGACACCCTAGGTCACAGATAGATGATCGATTTTATAATTGTATCATCAGATCTGCGGCTGTATGTTCTGGACACTCGGGTGAAGAGAGGAGCTCAGCTGTCAACTGATCACCACCTAGTGGTCAGTTGGATCAGGTGGCAGAAGAAGATGCTGGAAAGACCTGGTGCACCTAAATGTGTTGTGAGGGTGTGGTGGGAACGCCTGGCAGAAGCCCCAGTCCATGAGATCTTAAACTTCCACCTCCGGCAGAACTTCGACAGCATTCCGAGGGAGGCTGAGGACATCGAGTCTAAATGGACCATGTTCCGCACCTCCATTGTTGAGGCTGCTGCTCAGAGCTTTGGCTGCAAGATGGCTTGGTGCCTGTCGTGGTGGTAATCCCCAAACCAGATGGTGGTCAGCGGAGATGAAGGGAGCCATCAAGCTGAAGAAGGAGTCTTATCAGGCTTGGTTAGCCTGTGGGTCTCCGGCGGCAGCTGACAGGTATCGGCAGACCAAGTGGATTGCAGCTCGGGCAGTGGCTGAAGCAAAAACTCAGGTGTGGGAGAAGCCCCAGTCCACGAGATCTTCCTGTCCTATAGTTTGAAGTAGGATTTCTGTTCTTCTGCTGTCAACATGAAGATCCTTCATTAGCTTCTCTGTACAGAAACGGGCAGAGCTTTCCGAATCAAGGAAAGCATACGTGTGTATGACTTTGTTACCTTTGATTGATTTCACCTTTACAGGTACAACAGGAAGTTTACATGCAGATGCGCCGGCCCCAGTATGCTTCGAAGCCATGGAAATAGCAATAGGGCTGCTGCTAATGGCCGTATGGAAGTCGAACTGCTTCTCCTGGCCATCTTGCCTGCTCTGTTCAGCAGAAGAGTTTAGAACTGTTGCCTCCTGCTGATGAATATGCAGAATTGTAGGGTGCCTTTTCTGCCATGCCAGACAAACCAGACGTTTTTTACATGACTTGCTCATGTGACCTTTAGCAAGGCAAGCATAGAACAAACCATTTTCTTTCAAGAATTGCACCTTCTCTTTATGTAGCTTGGAGGCCATCTGGTAGCAGGTTTCCATAATGTGATCCCCTTTACAGAAAAGGCAGGGCTTCGTGAAGGCCACCCTTGAGGTGTTGCTTAACTCATTTTTTGTATATTTCTCTGGTGCTCTTACATTCTCATCACTCTGTTGAGCAGGGGCTCTCATGGGAATGACTGTAGTAGCAAAGCCTTTTCTTTCCACAGATCGTGTTGGCTGGTCAGCTAGTTTTCTGGCTTTGGTAGACTGTTGAATTGAGCCAAACACAGGATCCAACAAGATTTTGGCATGTCTTTCAGTAAAATCCACAATATGATGACATTTTGCTCTTTGCCGTGTGTTTTCATATATCTCACATGCCCTGGCCCTCCATCGTTCCTGTAGCTTTAAAGGCAGTTTCGACAGGATGAGTTTTAAGTTAGATGGGGTGTCAAGCTCACTCATATCAGGAAGATCTCTGGCAACATTAAGACAGCTTCTTAAGTACAATGCATAGCTATGGAGTTCCCTACCATTATCTACTTTGATGACTTTCCAGTCCAAAGCTTTATTCATATAGGCAGTTGTGAGACGATATGGATCACCAAAGTGAGAGTCAAGGAGACGTTTGGCTTCTACATAACCACACCCGCATCCATATGTAGACAGCTTCGAAAAAGTTCCCCAGCTTCTCCCACCGTATATTGTTCAAGGAAGTAAAGTCTGTCTAAATTACTATCAGTCCCTTTTTCTACAGTGTTCAAAGGCCTGTATAAAGGTACAGTAGCTCAAGAGATCGCCGATGAAAATAGGTATTTCTCTTGTAGGGAGAGAGGCTTGCTTTTGCTGCTGCAGAATTAAGCCAACAAGATCATTTTGTGTTTGTGGAGTTGGTGAGGTAGGCAGTGAACCAAACTGGAGAATAGGCCGGTCTGCTCTATGACTCCTCACTGCAGGCTGCTCAACATCTAAAGCTGTGTGTGTTTGGAGACCTGGTCTGCTGAATATTTACGGAGGGTGGCCGTATATCTGCTTTCAGTTGTTGTTCAGTTGTTGTTTAGGTTCATCAGCCATAATTCTCTGGAGAGGCGTTTTAGGAATAGCACCAAGACGTGTGTAATCAACAGGAGATTCTTCAGCAAAATCTTCAAGATATTTATTCTTATCCTCACCTGTCTGTAACACAAGGTCTCCAGTAGATTGAAACTGAACATTTGAATCATGAGAATCCAACACTTTTATTTTTGCCTCAGGATTTGCCTCCATTAACTCAGATCCAGCTCGTAACTCCCGACCATGGAAAAGTACGTGGAGAAGCTTTTTGACTAATGTTGCGGCCTCCGGCTGCGCTCTCGCTCGGATCCGCTGTGGCGGGATTGGTTCAATTTTCGGACGCGTGAGTCAAGTTTTATATCGTATTTATTTTCTTTGCATTACAGCTTTACAATCGTAATCCAGAATCACGGTCAAGAAGCTGTATCCTACCACCCCACCAGCTGATTGTAACTCCACCAGCTGATTGCCAAAACACACACCTGATCCCAGCGCACCTCAAATAAGCTCGCTAAAGGTGGAGTAGTGACGATCCCCCTATTCCCTCGCCACCCGTGACATAGTTAAATTAACAGATTTTATCAATACATATTTAGAAATAACAATTATTAAATCATAACAGAAATGGCTCCAACACTAACCTTTTTCATAAAACTTAGTTAGTTAGGGCTGTATCAGGTGACCCTGAGCCATCCCTTAGTTATACCGCAATAGGCTAGGCTAGGCTGCTGGGGGGTTCCCATGATGCACTGAGCATTTCTTTTCATTCACCTCTTTTTACTCTGTTTATACATCACTTTGCATTTAATCCTTAATTATTATTATTAATCTCTGTGTCTCTTCCACAGCTGGTTTTTTGTCCTCTCTCTCTCTCCTCAGCCTCAACCGGTCTCAGCAGATGACTGCCCCTCCCTGATCCTGGTTCTGCTGGAGGTTTCTTCCTGTTAAAAGGGAGTTTTTCCTTCCCACTGTCGCCAAGTGCTGCTCATAGGGGGTCGTTTTGACTGTTGGGCTTTCTCTGTATTATTGTAAGATCTTTACCTACAATACAAAGCACCTTGAGGTGACATCTGAAATTTCAGATGTGAACTTGTCTAACTTTATTAAACACCTGATGCGTTGCATTTTTTCAAATAAATCGTCCTCATATAACGCACTGTGAACAAAGTGAAGTCGATATCAAACAATGATGTAATGAGGTCCTGATGTTTCTAAACATGAGAAGAAAGGAAGAGAGATTCTGTGTTTATCCAACTCATGAGAAAGCAGCAGCAGGGAGAGTTTCATGGTTTGATTCAGGAGTTTAAAAATCATCACGACTGCTTTCCTGATATCATGAAATCTCTTACAAGTACCTGGGTGTTCACCTCAATAACAAACTGGACTGGAACACAAACACAGACGTCCTTTACAAGAAGGAGAGGAGACCAAGGTCCTTCGGTGTCTGCAGCACTCTGTTAAAGACCTTTTATGACTCAGTGGTAGCATCTGCTCTTTTCTATGTAGTGGTTGCCGTATCTTCTTTGGTGAGTGTGCTTCTTGGAGAAATGATCACTGAACACATCTTGTGCAACAAGTATTTTATTACCAAACAGACAGTGTCAAACAGGTACTTTTACAAAAGGTAAAATAGGTAATATAATGTTTTACTGTTCCCACATTACTGTATATTCAGTGTATAAGTGGGCGTTTTGAGCCATGAGTAATTAAGTTGCTAAAGGCAACACTCTGATTGGTCAGATCTGTTTGTTTGCTTACAAAAAATCAGAAAAATCTAACATGATCCGAAAAAACAAATTGTCCTGTGAACTGACGCGGTTGGTTGAAAAGCTTCATTAAGAACAGGTGAGTCCAAAAAATATTTTTAACGCACGAAACATTCACATGAAATTTACACGTCGGGTGTGTAAAGAGCTTTACTCACAAAATTGCAATGCGTACGTTGTGTATGTAAGTTATATGACAAGTTCGCGTCCGAAAGATTCAGAATTTCATGTCGTCTTTTCAAAACACATCCGGTGTAGAACGGCCTAAAGGATGTAACAACAAAAAAAGACAAAAAAATAAGTTTTGGTTCAATGTTCCATGATCTTGTTTCTTCTGATCATTGAATGTAATGTTCTATGTGCGAACAAGCTGAAGGAGGTCATGCTGAGCAAAAATCAAACAGCTTGCTGTTACAGAGACGGAGAATTTCTATGGTGGGCAGAATGTCGTCTTTCACAGAAACAGTTGGTTTAACAAGAATCAAAGTAGGGAATGTCAAAAAAATCTGAGCTTGGATAAAAGCTGAGTCAGTTTTCGTATTAAATCGTACAAACGAGTAAAGCCAAAAAATGTCTCTTCATCCCTACAACACTGTCGTGCAACTTAAAAATACAGATGTAAACCCTTCGGTAGGAGAACAATAAGACAAAAAAATGCAAAAAATAAAAGTGTAAAAAGTAATCGGGTTATTAATTTTAACCAAGAGTCTGGCAAAAAAAAAGGCCTCAAAATGTCTTGTCCATGCTAGTTCAATGGCATTTTTCAAAGCGCTTCTTTTGTGGTCACTGGAATGGCATAGGTTGTTTGGACCCCCAGGAATGGTAAGCACAGCTCCAGGCCCTGAAGAGCCTATTTCAGGCCAGCAATTCCATACTCTCTGATGATGCTAAGGAGAGTTTCGTATAGGTACTGGTCCTGGGAACAAAACAGAGACCGATAAAAAAAGCCATGGGAAAGGAAATATGAACTACAGTACACAGCATCATCATTCTTTTTCTGGAGTAGGTCATAGCATGTAGTTAAAGTAGCTGCCATGTGTCCTGAACATGACACAGTTCTTGAAAAATTGAATGAGGACTTTTTTCATCATTCATCACAACAATTTGTCATCTTTCCCTGCTAAGTTAAAAATATATATAATACATGTACTGTATTTTCCCTAAACTAGATAAAAAATAAATACTTGTTGCTACATGTAGCCAAATTAGTTGTTCTGAAAATCTGCAACAAGCTGCAACATTTATATGGGGGTGCCCTAACAGAAGTCTGATGGACACACCATGTATCAGTGTATGAGGATATGTGAACTAATCAGACCCACAGCAGCTCGAAATGACAATTTACCTTCATGAAAGACATGAAGATGACAAACAGCATGCAAGGCGGATGCTCAAAGTTACACTTTGAAGACTCCTAGGGTTGATTATCTTGGGCACTTGATAGATGCTGATGGATCCCATGTGCTCCAGCTGCTGAGACAGGGTTGTGAGAGCACACAGCGTGCCAGCTGACACAGCTCCCAACCTGACACACACAGACAAACACGTGCAGTCAGAGCCTGGGTTTAGCATGTGTTTGGGCAATATGAATCAGTGCTGTTATAGTAAAGACAATAAACCAGTGTGCATGCATCATTGCATGAATTTGAACATCCTATGTCACATCATTCTTGCATTATCACATTCACAAGATTTTCAGAAAATGTGGCCTTTGACCTTCAGGTCAAGATGTATGTGCAGTGTCATTTTGAACATTCTAGGTCACATCATTCTTGGGTTATAGCGAGCATTAAAGTTTTTGTAGAACAGATGACACTGCCAACATCAAGGCTATGACAAAGCGCAACAGCCAAGCTAAAAAGACTGATTGACTTAAGAAAAGTACAAACACATGACCAATCAGAACTGTGTAGAACTGCAACCACCTCCTGAACTTTCAGAAAGTACATTTCCTCCAGGAAGGAACTTTTTTGCTGTACTATTAAATCTGTTGAAGTAGCAGCAATAAGCCTAAGAACGCATTGTTTGTCTTGGATGTTGCAAAAAAAATCAATGATGAGTCATATATTTTGTGTGCAAGACTAATTTTGTTTTTAATTTAACGTTTCAACACAGGAAAATTAAAATCAGATAGAAGACAAAGTTGCCATAGCTACCAACTTTCTCTGAATTTAACAGAAAAACAACCGTAAATGCCTGATTGACAGAAGATTTCTATACTCTGTGACTGGTGCTGTTACCAGTATCATCACAAATTTTCTATGTTGGATTTGTTTAAAAAAATTGATTTGCTGATTCCATGGGGGGAGTCTAGTGAATGTGTGTGACCTACATACATGTATATCTTACATACTTCTTCAGCTATATGCACTTTGACAGTGCATGTAGCTGAATTTGAGTAGGTCTATCACTGAAATCAGTGATGTGTTAGAGCACAGCTCTTGAGACCACAGTGGAAACTGCATGGTCCTGAAATTCTAACAGTTTAAACTGACTGTAATACAACCTGGATTTGGAAATCTATACATTGTCATATAGATGGCTGTAATTAAACCATTACTTAAAAAGTCAGCACTTGACCCAGCTGTCTTAGCTAATTATAGGCCAATCTCCAACCTTCCTTTTCTCTCCAAAATTCTTGAAAGAGTAGTTGTAAAACAGCTAACTGATCATCTGCAGAGGAACGGTTTATTTGAAGAGTTTCAGTCAGGTTTCAGGATTCATCACAGTACAGAAACAGCATTAGTGAAGGCTGTATTATTTAAAATTTAAAAATTTTTTTTTTACCTTTATTTAACCGGGAAGGGAATACACTGAGAATAAAATCTCTTTTTCAAATGTGTCCTGGGCATGACAAGTATACACACAAACAAACAAACAAACCAAAACAGCCAAACAATTCAAAAGGATAAGTAAGTAAAAAGCATCTCACCAGAAAATCAAGGAAAACATCCACAGCTCATTGCAGTCTTTGGCGAGTTATTTAAAACTGCCTTAAACTCACAAAATGAGACTGCGTACTTAAGTTTGATGACTTTTGAATAGCAGCAATTCCTGCTGTACTTATCACAGAGTTGCTAATGCAAGAGAAGACAATTTCCACTGTGAAGGTGATCACCCACTGGGAGCTTCACGGTCTTTGATCCCTCGCTGAGCTTCTGTATAGAATGACCACTAGAGGGTGACACAGTACTTCAAAATCAGCAGTTTTGTAGTCAACTGAGGCTACGTTTACACTGCAGCATGAAGTGACCCAATTCTGATTTTTTTGCCCTCATGCGACTTGTATCTGATCTTTTCATGCCAATCTTTTCTAAACAACACAGATTCGATTTTTTCAAATGCGACCCAGGACACTTAGATATATGGTCCTAAATCCAATACGTATCCGATCTTTTGAAATGTGACCTGAGTGTGTACGGCCGGGCCGCATTGATCCGACCTGCACGTCATTGAAACTCGACAAACGTCACCATTCTGTGTCCCGCGTTACGTGGACGCATGAAGGAAAACAAGCTTACTATTTTCTCTTTGAGACTGTGGTTTGTTTCTATTATAATAATTAAAAAAAAACGCACTCGCTCCGCTATCACCTCCTCTACTGCGCATACGGGACACTTTCAGGTTCGTCTGTACTGTAGTTCACACACAGATCACATCCAAGTCGCATATTTTTGGAAATGTGAACAACCACGCAAAAAAAATAGGATTTCACAAAAAATCGGAATTGGGTCACTTCAGGCTGCAGTGTGAATGTAGCCTTAGAGATTTTCTTGGAGCCCGTGGATTTAGTTTGCTTCAGGTTTCAGTCACAGGATGGAAACCACGACATGAAAATGTTTGTTTGTTTTTATCAAATCCGACTGTATTGCACTAAATATTAACTTATTTCAACATCCATGATTGAATGCACAAGTGAAACCAAAGCCCCCATAGAAAGGCTGAAGGTGGTAGCAGTTAAATTAAAGGGTAATTCTGTGTAGTTTCAGAAATGCATTTTAAGGAGCTACAGATGAGAAATATTTTATGCTATATGGGCATTATTAAATGATGAGGAATGGTGAATTCCCATTGATAGATTAATGGGTTAGCCAGCTAAATTGGGGCTACATTCTGTAATTTTAGATTCACTGATTCTTCTATTTGAGAGCACTTCATTCTCAGACTGTAGGCTTACTTGTGGTTCCTAGGATACTTAAAAGCAGAATGGGAGGTAGAGCCTCTTTTGTTGAACCAGCTCCCAGTTTGGATTCAGGAGACAGACACCCTCTATTTTTAAGATTAGGCTAAAACTTTTCTTTTTTATGGTCAAGCTTATAATTAGGGCTGGATCAGATGACCCTGAACCTTCCCGTAGTTAAGCTGTAATTGGCCTATGCTGCTGGGGGGTTCCTCTGTTCTTCTGTTGGGTTGGGAGTGATCTGGTACCATGAGATAATTAAGCTAAAATGATGCCTGAGCATTCGACGCTCTATATAAGAACTTTCATTCTCTGGTTCTGTACAGAAGGACTGAGCAGGAGAACTCTCCAATGTCTACCCAGACATCTCCAACATCTCGCTGAGTCAGGGTGTTGTCCCAACATATCTCAAAACCACCACCATCATCCCTGTCCCAAAGAAGTAGTCACCCACCTGTTTCAATGACTGCCGTCTTGTTGCACTCATCCTCATCCTCATGGAATGCTTCTAATGCCTACATCTCAAGATCTTGCCACTTAGCATATTGTTTACAATGGAACAAAATTCTGTTCTCAGGTCCCAGTGTTACCCATTTTATATTTATGACCGTTTCAGTGATGAAAGAAACATATATATACACATACACATCAGTGGCGGATGCTCGTCTTTCAAGGAGGGGAAGCTCAATTTTGGCCTACATCACAAAATGTGTTGAAAAAAAAAACAAGTAAATAAAATTTTGAAGACTGTGCTACTGAGCTTTTGGGTTGAAATATGTTCACAAAACAAAAGAATAAATATATATGAAAAAATAATAAATAAAATGTGTCGGTTTATTTATACGTAAATTCTACCCTCCGTTTTTGTTTAAGAAAATGATCTGTGACCTTGTCGTACCAACAAGGCGTCGTTTCCAGGGACTTGACTAGTGTCCTCTCAATGGCCAGCAGAGCTAGGCTGCTTAAACGGCCTTGGCCCATGGTGTTGTGGGTGTAAGACTTGGGCCGCTTTAAACAAGAGAAGCTCCTCTCTACAACTGCAGATGTAGCTCCAA
>VUQK01042968.1:13745-25577 GCA_015106715.1 Bujurquina vittata
TTTGGGGGGTTTTCGGTGTTTTATAAAAAAAAAAAAAAAAAACAAATATAAAAAAAAAAAATTTTTTATTTTTTTTTTTTTTTTTGGTTTTTTTTTGTTTTTTTTTTTTTTTTTTTTTTTTTTTTGGGGGGGGGGGGGGACTCTGCCTGTCTAAGATACTCTTTTTTTAATCCCCAATCATGTTACTGAATCTTTGCCAGTAAACCCAGTTAGCTTTCAAATGTTCCTCCAGCTGTTTCTTTTAGTACCACTTTCCAGCCTTATGTTGCTCTCATCCCAATGCTTCTGAGACATGTTGCTGTCATCAAAATGAGCTAATATTTTTCATGATACAGTAAATATTTTATCTTTTTTACGATTATGAGAAATCATTGCAATTCATTCCATTTAGTTTTATTTACATTTCAAAATCCCATTTGTCTTACTTTGAAATGGAAAATACGACAAAGAAGACCCAGGACTGTTGAGAATCTAAAATCCTCTATCAGACAAGATTGTGACAATTCCAAAAGTCCAGCAATTGGTGTTCTCAGTTCCCAACTCATTTTGGAATAGGTGTTGTATAATGCATTTACTGACTTGTGCTGCCAGTTCCTTATGAGCTTAACAGATGGTTTCTCGCAGGCAGTGTCCAGAGGGGTACATTTGCAAAAAAGTGGGAACGAACCCAGATTATGGTTATACCAGTTTTGACTCATTTGGTTGGGCCTTCCTTGCTCTGTTCAGGCTGATGACACAGGATTACTGGGAAAACCTTTATCAGCAGGTAAGCTAAACACGGAACCCAAAGGATCACAATAAATATAAATGAATGTGTACAATTTCAGCAATGCCCATTTTGATAACTTTTCAATGTGTGTAATGTTTACATTAAGTTAATACATTTTTGGGCTCTTTGAATGACAATTTTCTGTTTAAAGATAGTGAAGGTATGATATTTTACTCACTATAAATTATCTTGCCGGATATTAGAGCAGGATCTCTAATATTCAGATGACCACTTCAAAACAAAACAAAAAAAACAATTTAAATCCAACTGAGAAATTCCCACTCGAGCTTAAAGATCCCCATAGCTGCTTGTGCGCGAACACAAGTTGTGTTAAATCTAATAATAAAATTCTTTGATTTATTGTGTTAACATTTGATTATCTTTGCTTCTTTTGATGATCAGTTATCCTACGAGAAACATGTTTGTTTTTTTACTAAAATGTTTAACCTCATGTGGTTCAGATTACTCTATTAGGCCTTCCCTGAACAAATAAAGAGGCAGTGCTTGCTATGTTTATGGGAAAATCATTCTTCTACCACAATATTAGTAAAGAGAATATTCAGTGCTTTCTGTTTAAGCAAACATCTAAATGCTGCGCAGGTGCATCTTGATCAAAGGAAAACAAGATGAGTCCCTCTGAGGCAAACAAAGACAAACAACGCTTCAATGGCTGGAAAAACCCATGTAGGTTTACAGCAAATAGGCTACTGCTTAACATTTTACTAACAAGAAAAGCAAACACTAATACAATAAGGCTACCATGAGCAGATCTATTTAGCACTCTTGCAGTTAGGTAGCAATAACTGGGACTATTAATACGCTTTCTAACAATAGTATTTCTTCTTCATGAAATGGAACAGAGATGGATTTATTATTTCATTACTCTTGAATGTATTACAGGCTAATTTGGGCAAAATAGTATTGGTCCCAGACAAATAAATAGAGAGAAAAATATATTTTATAATCTATTTGTCCATAAATTTAACTTGTGCCTAAAGCAAAGCAGACAGTTTATCAAATAGTTTACAGAAAGGTTATTTCAGATTTAGAGAAAGTATCAGCAGACTCAAATGCAAAATGCTGAACTCAAAGTATTAGGTTTGTTTTTATAGAGCCTGAATATGGAAATGTGGAAGTTAGAGGAGTTGGATGGAGAGGAGTGGCAGGCTAGGTTTGTATGAAAACATGTCCAGTAGCTGGTGAGCTTCTAATGGTGACTTACTGAAGAAAAATTGATAGAGAAGCCTTGCATTTCATGATAGGTATAAGTGCTGTATTTTAAATAGGTGGAAGTATACTAAAATCTTTTATGTTATTGGTTACGGTATTGCCACTTTCAAGTTTATGAACACAATAACTTGAGAAAGATGTGATCTAGATATATCACACCATATTGACTATAAATCTCAGAGGTCAGGTTTTATGAAAGTTTTGTGATCACGATACCTGGAGAAAGATGTCACTGAGGATTTTCAAATTGATACCATAGATGCATCCACTAAAAATCTTGGATGAGTTAGTTCTTACCATAAAAATGCTAATCACATGATTTTAACATTTCTTATTCCTGGTTCTTGCTTATCCATTTCCAGCTCACTAAGGCTCATACACACCCCACTAAGCTCTAACAAGAATGGGTATTTATGTGTTCTAAAACTTGCGCTTCCAGGGATTTGTGCCACCTAAAGATTCTACTTCTAAGAGGCTGCAGGGTAGCACTAGTGGCTGACTGTATTTTGTATTTATTTTTTCTTTCCAGACTTTGCGAGTATCTGGGAAACCCTACATGATTTTTTTTTTGCTGGTAATATTCCTTGGTTCCTTCTACTTGGTCAACCTGATCTTGGCTGTTGTAGCTATGGCCTATGAGGAGCAGAACCAGGCTGCTGCAAAGGAAGCTCAGGAGAAGGAGGAGGAGTTTCAGGCTATGCTTGAGCAGCTGAGACAACAACAAGAGGAAGCTCAGGTACATTAACTCCGTGATTCTTCACAAGATATAATTTTAGCTAATTCAAGATTGTGTCTTCTTTAAAGTACTGGAAATTCAATCAGGTTTACAAAAAAAATACTCTCTGTAAAGAGTATACTTCATAGACTTTGTATTCATAGACTGCAAAAAACTGACATAATAAGTGTGCACTGGTTGTGTGGTTATTTTATATATTATTTACATGTATAAATAGTTAGTGTAATTTATTACCTATGCAGTGATTTTTTTGGGGGGGGGGCACTTTTTCTGTGATGAAATTTTACCTATATAGCAATCCATCCACACATTTTCATGACCACTCATTCAGCTAAGTTATCTAACACTGGCCTCTCTCCTGGGAAGGCACATCCTGGACAGGTTGCAATTCTATCTCTGGGATAACACAGAGACGCATACAACTACTCAAATGTACAGCAGTTTTTAAAAATCCACTAATAACCATTGCTGGCAACTGGCGTAACCAGGCACGGGGAGAACATACTTAACACAGAGAATACCAGCCAGGAGATTCACACCAAGAATCAAGATTCAAACATTTATCAATCTGTTTACCATCACTGTCTTATCGTCGCTCTTCTAGGCAGCAGTAGCTGCTGCTGAAGCAGAGGGTGGGGAGGCCACTGATAAAGTTGGTGGTGCAGAAAGTTCCTCTGATGCCTCCAAGCTGAGCTCCAAAAGTGCAAAGGAGAGACGCAACAGGAGGAAAAAAAGAAAAGAGGAAGAAGGAAAAGGGCCTGAGGGGAAGCTTCCTAAATCCGAGTCACAGGACAGTATACAGAGGACTCGCAGCCGCTTCTCTGTGGATGCAAACCTGCTCAACTACGACATGAAATGCTCGTCTGCACATCAGGTATTTTTCTATGAAAGTGATACAGTCTTTTCAGTTCTAAAGTCTCTTTAATTTCTTTATTGTGTATTGTACTGTTACTGTATTTAATTACTATTAATTACATTTATTGTAAATTACTTGAATTATACAAACCCAATACCATAAAGTTGGGACACCGTAAAATGTATAAATCTCATGAACCCATATTTTACTCTCAATAGAACCGAGAAAACATATCAGATGTTTTGATTATTTCATGAAAAATATTAGCTTGTTTTTAGTTTGATGGCAGTAGCACATCTCAGAATGGGGCAACAAAAAAGGCTGGAAAGGTAAGTGGTACTAAAAAGAAACAGCTGTAGGAACATTTTTATTCATTCAAACATGCATTCTTCACAACTTCACAACTTTCAAAGGAATATCTTTGAAAAGCAGAGGTTCACCACTCTGCAAAAAACTGCAAAAATTCTGAGATTCTGCAAGACTCTCGGTGCACAAAGGACAAGACTGAAAATTGATATTGGATGCCGTGATCATACGGTACTGCATTAAAAAGTGGTGAATTCATGGCTGTTTCAGTGGTTTATTAAAAAACCTTAGAGGATTCAGAAGGACAGCTTGCGATCACTGCTCTTTAATTTAAAAGACAGATATATATGTATTCAAAAAGCTCTTTGTAACCCCTGTAAACACAAAGCCTCACTGGCTTTTGTCAAACTGTCGAAGGAGTTAGACTGACAAGCAGGGGAAGCAAATGGATTGATAATGACGAATACATTGCAGTCATTTGACTGCAATGTATAACTGTTTAAATTTTTTTAAGATATTCAGTACATTTTATTTTTTGTTATTCATTGTATGGATTTATTAACCTTACTAAACATTGATGAGCTGCTAACTAATGTTTTGATTTCGTTTATGTCATGCTGTTAATCTCAATGCAACCTTTTCTTCACTGCCATCACGCTTTTATTGCCATCGGTTTCACCACCGTCATCATCATCATCATCTTTGCCTCCATCAAATTCTTAAGTTCCTCTCATTGTACAGTATATGCTATCATCAGGATGTTTTTTTATGTGCAATTTTCTTCTTGCAACAATTCATCATCAGCATCATCATCATCACCACCACCATCATCATGAAGTTTTTCTCAAAGAAATCTTTTTTATTTCTTCGTTCTTACATCTGAAGATCGATGTCTCTCTATTCTATCCTCTTTTTGATTGTCATGTATCATACATCCATTGGAGACTATCTTTCTCTTCTAGTCATTTCTGAGTTTTCGTGGACCCCTCTTCTCATCCAGAAGGAACAGCAAGACCAGCCTTTTCAGTTTCCAAAGCCAAGCTCGGGATATGGGCTCAGAAAATGAATTTGCTGATGATGAGAACAGCATTTTTGAGGACAACCTCAGTCGGAGGGGCTCCTTTTTTTTCCCCCAAAGGAGGGATCAACGCAGCAGCAGTATGAGCCAGTGCAGCTTCTTTTCACATCGCAGATTTCAGCCCCGTGAGATCAGGCACAGCTCTGTAGACTGCAATGGGGTTGTGTCTCTGGTGGGTGGGAATGCACTCCCCTCTTCACCTGGGGGGCTCCTTCTGCCTAAAGTGACGTTAGATATGGCTTCCACTGGAGACAATGTAAGAAAGGATTCTGTAGCCCAGATAGCCCACCTTATATAATATTCTGTTTATCTTCTCTTTGCCTTTTTCCTATCTGACTAAAACACACACACACACACATGTATATATATGTATATTACAAGCTATATTTATTATTTTGTCTGAACCTTTTTTCAAAGCATTGCAAAGGTTTTGAATTGATTTTTTTTTCAAAAATCCAGTGAATCCTGGAATTGTAACTGAACCTTAAACCCTTTATGGATCCAATAATGATATAATGATGGACCTATCACTGAAATGACCTACAGGAAGTGATGTATTTAATAGAACTTTTTGCCCAATTAACAGAACCTTGGCTTTTGATTTATACTGCTGCTTATAATTAAAAGCAATAGTGGTGTCATGATCCTGATAACAGTGTAAAGTTGATAACCTGTGATAAGGTTCAAGATGACAACCCAAATGCATACATGTATGCCAAGACACACTAATAAAATGAAAGTCTTTTACTTTGGCTGTTTGAAAGTCCATCAAAAACACAAGAGCCCAGAGGCAAAGAAAAAGAAAAACAAGAAAACACCACATGCAAAAGGCATCGCGGGATTTAAACCTCCAAAGAAAGCACACTTAGGCATGATACACAAGGACACAGTGATGGTCAGAAAGTAAATACTAAGCATGAATGAACTCCATGCATCCATCTATTTATTTTCTTCCACTTATCTGGGGCCGGGTCACGGGGGGCAGCAGCCTAAGTAGAGAAGCCCAGACCTCTCTCTCCCCAGCCACTTCCTCCAGCTCATCCGGGGGACACAGAGGCGTTCCCAGGCCAGCCGAGAGATACCATCTTTCCAGCATGTCCTGGGTCTGCCCTGGGGCCTCCTCCCGCTCAAGTTGAGAATTTGATTTAATCTGTTTGTGATAATACAGCAATTAACTGTGATAAATTGACTAAAATCACAAATCTGTTGCTGTCTACATCCATAGAAATTAACATTAAACAGAAAATCACATTAACTTCTTACATTCAAAGTCCAACCACAGCCTCAGATTCTTCCACACATACTGTAGGGACATAGTTGCTGCAGGACGGTGATTTAACAGCAACATGAGCTGGCACTCTGCAGCCTTGCTTTTATATAGGAATATAACCAAAATACCAGAGGTGGCAAAAGTGCAAGCATTCTGTACTTGAGTAGAAGTACAGATACTCGTGTTAGAAAATACTCTGGTAAAAGTTGAAGTACTGATACAAGTTGTTTGCTCAAGTAAAAGTGAAAAGGTACAGGCTCTGAAATGTACTGAAAATAAAGCAAAAGTAGCTCTTTGAAGGACATGCCCAGAACACCTCATCCAACAGGTGCCCAGGAGGCATCCAAGTCAGATGCCCGAACCACCACAACTGGCTCTACACTGAGCCCCCCAAATGACTGCACTCAAAATGAACTGAAAACTGAAGACAAAACACAAAACTAACTCTTCTTTAGAGCACGGATACCAAAAGTTTCAAAAATAATATACAGCCCAAGCTCACTATGGAATAAAAGGGAATCAAGAACACAAAACAAACACAAACTCTAAATAATAAACATCAATATGAGACCAAAACCTCTGGATCATGACATAATGATATTAGACAACTAAATATCAATATGAATATTTGCTTTGCTTTGTTGTGTTTTGCTTTATTTTGTTATCCACAGTTATTGGCGTGATTAGCTGTAGCTTCTCTCATACTACACTTTACAGTTTATCCCAGAAAGCTTCACTTTGAGATATTATTATTTCTACTGAATAATTTCCTCTTTTTAAAATTTTATTTCGTAAATATATATATCAATGTGAATACAATTAGTGATAGTTATATTTGTGTTGTTATTTATCCATGGTAAAATACAACATATATTTCTATGGTTACATTTCATGTTTAACAATTGTTTCTATCCACAGGCTGACACTACTGACATAGAGTACAGGCAGAGCACTGGAGGAATAAACCAAGGGTATATGGACTTCCTTCAGAGTCCAGAGGGCAGACAGAGAGCTCATAGTATTGCTAGTGTCATAACCAGCACGATGGAGGGTATGTGTTTTTTGCCATAACATGAATAGCAAATCCTGACTGTATCTGCAAAGTTTTAAGATAAATTGTACAGTACCTTCACACAACATATTTTGATTGTTTTGCCATCAGAGCTTGAAGAGTCAAGGCAGAAGTGTCCTCCTTGCTGGTATGATTTTGCTCACACCTTTCTCATCTGGGAGTGTTCTCCAGGGTGGCTAAAATTTAAGAAAATTATTAAACTAATTGTGATGGACCCATTTATGGACCTATTCATCACTATCTGCATTGCACTCAACACACTGTTTATGGCCATGGAGCATTATCCAATGAGTGGAGGGTTCCGAGATATGCTTGCTGTTGGCAATAAGGTAAGTTCAATTAATAGATGATTTATTTTTTTTATAAAATACTTATAAAATACAATAATGTTTAGCTATAATTGTTCGGTGTGTGCGTGTGTGTGTGTGTGTGTGTGTGTGTGTGTGTGTGTGTAGATATTCACTGGTATCTTCACAGCTGAAATGGTCTTAAAGGTCATTGCACTGGACCCCTACTATTACTTTCAAGAGAGATGGAATATTTTTGATGGAATCATTGTCAGTCTAAGCTTGATCGAGCTTTGTTTGGAAAATGTGAAGAACATGTCTGTTTTGAGATCGTTCAGATTGGTGAGTCTAAACATAAATCTACACTGGCAAGAAGAAGCCAGTGAAACATTTGGAATTATTTATGTATAAGTTTGTCATAAAGTTTGGTTAACTCTTCATATAAGTTAAACAAGAAGAAACAATCTATTTCAAGTGAAAACATATACATTCATTGCAATATTTTGCCTATATTCAGTACATCATTTAAGCATTCACAGTGTGAGCTGGTGCACAAAGCCACTTGCTACATAATATCAACAATTGTGATTTAATAGCAACACAACCAGGCACTCTGCAGCCTTGCCTTTATAAAGGAATATAACCAAAATACCCTGTTGCAATCTCCTGTTGCAAAGAGTCACGTCGCAGATGAGCTGCACTCATTGGTGCAGAGTGACTCAGATTGATTGAAACATGCCTCTCTTTATAAATTAGACAGCAGTTATTTGCACATTTTTGCCAATTTGAGTGATTACTGTTAATCCAAGTGCAATTTTTTTTCTCCAACTTACAAGGATGTTTCCATCTCATTTGTACTCTAGTGTGACTCAGCTATTAGGTGTCACACCATACACCACATACAACCTGACACGATGACAACAACACCATGACAGAAAGAATATGCAGTACAACATTGGGTGTTAAAATCACAATTCATACCAATACAAAAACATATAAGGATAAAAACATAATTTTAGCAGTGAGGGCGCATTAAAATTCAGGGCTGTTTGGGTGCCACCAGGCCTGGTCAAGGATTTTTATTTATTTATTTTTACTTAAATCTACATAGTTCCAAATGACTCACATGCTTCTGTCATAGCCTGTATGTTTGGGTGTATGTTGTGTTAAGAAATGACTTGTTTTCTTTTTCTTTTCTTTATTTTTGCATACAGCTCAGAGTATTCAAGTTGGCTAAATCCTGGCCCACTCTAAATAAACTGATCAAAATAATTGGTAATTCTGTGGGAGCTTTGGGCAACCTGACGCTGGTCTTGGCCATTATCGTCTTCATCTTTGCTGTGGTGGGCATGCAGCTATTTGGAAAAAAATACAGGGATTGTGTGTGTAAAATTTCTGAAGACTGCACTCTGCCTCGTTGGCACATGAACGACTTCTTCCATTCATTCCTCATTGTTTTCCGAGTGCTTTGTGGAGAGTGGATAGAAACCATGTGGGACTGTATGGAGGTGGCTGGGACTACCGTGTGCATCATTGTCTACATGTTGGTCATGGTTATAGGAAACCTTGTGGTACATACAATTTTTATGATCAATTCATTAACTAAAACTCACCCAAATTTAGTTCTTAATTTAAGTATCTGTTCAATAATGTGTGTTTTGTTGTTTAAATGTAAATTTTACTTGTCATATCGTTACCTGATAGGTCCTGAACCTCTTCTTGGCCCTCCTGCTGAGTTCATTCAGTGCTGACAACCTGGCAGCAGTAGAAGATGACAACGAGACAAACAATTTGCAAATCGCCATTGCACGTATACACAAAGGCATTGCCTTTGCCAAGTCACTGCTTCGAAGCAGCTGCAGCAGTGCCTGCCTCGGTGATAAGAAAAAAAAGAAGAGTGAGGAAAAATCTTTGGAAGAACTCCACAAATCTTTAGGATCAAACAGTATCCTCAACCATGGCAATGGGGAGGTGATTGGAGTGGACAAAACTGGGGACAAATACATCGTCAGCAGCAAGAGTGATGATTCCATGATGTCTTTCATCAACAACCCTAGTGTGACTGTCACTGTTCCTATCGCCATCGTAGAGTCTGACTTTGAAAATCTCAACACTGAGGACTTCAGCAGTGCCTCATCAGATGCAGTAGGATGCCCTGTGGTAAGGATCCTCTCGGTGTAACTGCTCTCTTTAGAAGTCTGATATCTGTTATAAACCAAGTGTTCCAAACAAAATTATAAGTTGAATTTTTATGGTGTGTAATGCAAACACATAGAATTTTGGTAGAAGAGAACACGTTTTGAGAGAAAGTAGGTGTTCCATTACCATAGGTGAAGGAGTTATCCTACAATCTACAGTCATGCCAGTGACATGTGTCGTGATGTTTCCTCTAGCTGCCCATATACCACATGCTTTTAACAAGGAGAGGCCATATAGACAGGAAGATACCAGTGTTCAGATTACATTATGAGCCATTTAAGTCTAAGTGCTGGAGAGTTTAATCCTCCTCATAAGAGCACTGTGTTTTGTGTTGTAGGAAGGAACAACATTCAGTTTCTATAATATGTTAGTTGCACTGTTATTACTGCTGTCTATGTATTTATTATTTGAATTGTTACAGAAATTATTTTGGTAACACATTTAAATATTTTTTTCCCAACAATATTTTATGGGGAGATTTGTATGGTTTGAGATTGTTATTGCTTACTTTCTGTTGCTCTAAGAACTCTTCAATCTCATTCAAGTGGGCCCCTTATGTGATAAGGATCAAATAACCCTTCATCAGATCAGTTTTCATTCTTTAATGATTTTGATTCATTCACTTTAATTTTTTTTAAACGTTTGCCCCTTCGTCATGTATTTTAATGAATTAACAAAATAATAAACAACATAATAAGATAATAAAATAATGAGAATAATCAGAATTGTATATACTGAGCTTGGGGTGCGTTTGCTGGGACATCCACTCCAGGCAAGATCGGCAACTGGAAATGGTCTTATAAACCTTCCCTGATTGATGAGCAGTAACAATTGTTTCTCTTGTCTCCTTGGTATTGCATTAACACACAACTGAATACTCCAGACCAGCAAACTGACAAAACTCCTGCTTTTATAGAGATGCTCACACTTTTGGATGATCAAATTATCAAGTGCACGGGATTAGCAGCACCTGGCTGCTACTTACCTGCTTAATTTCTATGGAGGCAGTTAGTGTGTACTTAGTTTTTCACACTCTGCTTCTGCACGTTGGTTTAGTTTTTGAAAAATAATGACACTGTGTAATATGTCATGTTTTGCAGTTCATCTGAGGTTGTATTCCCCTTGTTTTATTATGTTCTGGTACATAACACCTTCGAATTGAAAGAGGGAGTCCTTTCTTTTTACCGGAACTTTACTGATACTGTAGTCCAGTGCACCACTATGAATTTAATAATAAACTTAAAGTTCAATTCAATTCAATTCAATTCGATTGTATTTAATTTATATAGAGCCAAATCACTACAACAGTTGTTTCATCATGCTTTATATTAGACTCTACAATAATACAGAAAAAAACCCAAAAATCAGATGACCCGCTATGAGCAAGCACTTGGCAACAGTGGCAAGGAAAAACTCCATTTTAACAGGAAGAAATATCAGGAAGAACCAGCCTCACAGCCATCTCATGTAACCGCTGTTACATGAGATGGCCGCTGAATAATGGCGCTTGTTGAGTATATTTTTGAGGATGATGTGGTAATTTTTGATTTTATTTATTTATTTTTGGATTTCAGCACAAGAGGGTTAAGGTTTCTCACAGTGCTGTTGAGTATTCAAAATAACTCATATTTTAAAATCAGCCAAGATTGACTTTATGACTCTTGATTTTGCTCAGATGTAACATGAAGTTCTTTTTACAGAAGTACGGTTGCAGAATAGATCCGCAAAGGATCATCACATTAACAGTAGTGCATACAATACATCACAGTAACATGCTTACATTACTCCCTGCTCTGCATTAGCTGGTCCCAGGGCAACCAAGTGCTTCTGCATTCTCCAGGAAGACATTCAAGCTGTTTTCATGCTAGCTATTAGGAGACACACCCTGCACATAGCCATAGAACAACAGGCTGAAGAGAGAACATTGGCTACTGCAAAGCATTGTCAGGTTTTAATTACCAGTCTCTCTCTCTCTCTCTCTCTCTCTCTCTCTCTCTCTCTCTCACACACACACATACACACGAATGCA
>VUQK01042968.1:30377-42169 GCA_015106715.1 Bujurquina vittata
CCCATTTGATGACAATCTGACATATTTTTCACCCGTGATGCAGGAAAGCGCTCCATTGTGGTTGCATTGACACAATAGTAGAACTTTCCCGCAAAAAAGTTGACTCCCATGATGCTGAAGATGAGCAACTTTTTTGCGGGAAAGTTCTACTATTGTGTCAATGCAACCACAATGGAGCGCTTTCCTGCATCACGGGTGAAAAATATGTCAGATTGTCATCAAATGGGAACGACAGATGCTCTCGTGAAGAACGTCAGAGTCAACTTTGATAACGTTGGCATGGGTTACCTTGCACTGTTGCAAGTGGTAAGTAACTCAGTATTCTGTGCCAGATTTTGTAATAGAGCAATATGTGTTTTTCTAATGTTGTGTCACTTGCTGTATTCTTTTCTCCAGGCTACATTTAAGGGTTGGATGGACATCATGTATGCTGCTGTTGATTCTCAAAGCAAGGTGAGGATTTTTTTTTCAGTATCTCAGCACTGAAATGCTTTAAGTCCTGTAAAATATCCATCTTTTATTAAAATCAATACACTACCACTGATGCATACCAAACCCTCTCTACTGCTGCTCATTCACGATGAAAGTGCTTAACCGGTGTTTACAGACTGTCCAGTAACAGTAAGCTGTTATATCAAAGGCTGCAGGTGATAAACTGCTCTGCGCCGAGAAGTCAGTTTTATTACAATAAAATTATTTTGCTTAGCTGTACAGTGTTCAAATGCCATACAAGTAGAGTTTCCTGAAGAATTAAATCACTCTTGAGGCACACACACATCAGCTCAACCAGAACTCAACCGGAATCTCCAGGAATATATCTGTTTTAATGTCTCCTTTTTCTGTCATCGTTGCAGCAAGAAGAACAACCAGACTATGAGATCAACAAATATATGTACTGTTATTTTGTTGTTTTCATCATATTTGGAGCATTTTTCACACTCAATCTCTTCATTGGTGTCATTATAGACAACTTCAATCAGCAAAAGAAAAAGATAAGTATCAAATCTACTTTGCAAACAAGTTTCGGTGTTTTGGCTTCCACCGTGCTCGTGTGATTTAACATTTCTGTTCATGTTTTCTTTACTTTGGAGGTCAAGACATCTTTATGACTGAAGAACAAAAGAAATACTACAATGCCATGAAAAAGCTGGGATCAAAGAAACCCCAAAAACCTATTCCTAGACCATCAGTATGTAACTCAAACCTTGTTTGCATTGAATGTGAATTAAAAATCTCACCTTTATTTCATCTGAAGCATCTAAAATATGTTCTTGTTTATCTTACCCACGTGTGTTTATTTCAGAACAAGATTCAAGGATACATCTTTGATTTTACCACAAAGCAGTCATTTGATATTGTGATTATGGTTCTAATATCACTTAATATGATAGCCATGATGGTAGAAACTGATGATCAGACAAATTACAAGAAAAAGGTTCTCAACAATATAAATGTGGTATTCATTGTCATCTTCACCGGAGAGTGCTTACTGAAGATGATCTCGCTCCGGCACTACTTTTTCATGAATGGCTGGAATATATTTGATTTCATCGTTGTTATTCTGTCAATCATTGGTAGGACTCCCCTCTATTTACAGTTTATCTCTGACAAGTTTTTAACATTGCATTAATCTGTAATCCAATTTGTAATCTTTTCCTTTCCTCCTTTAGGTATGTTTCTCTCTGATATAATAGAAACCTACTTTCTTTCACCGACCTTGTTCAGAGTCATCCGATTGGCTCGGATTGGCCGCGTCCTCCGCCTTATTAAAAGTGCCAAAGGAATCCGCACACTCCTGTTTGCCTTGATGATGTCACTTCCTGCCTTGTTCAACATTGGCCTCTTGCTCTTCTTGGTGATGTTTATCTATGCCATCTTTGGCATGTCAAACTTTGCATATGTCAAGAAGGAAAAAGGTATTGATGATCTTTTCAATTTTGAGACTTTTCCCAACAGCATGATTTGTCTGTTCCAGATCACCACCTCAGGCGGGTGGGATGGCCTACTGTATCCCATTCTCGGCAAAAATGATTCCGACTGTGATTCTCGAATAGAGAATCCTGGTAGTACCGTTATAGGAAACTGTGCAAATCCTACCATAGGAATTACCTTCTTTGTGAGCTACATCATCATCTGTTTCCTTATTGTGGTGAATATGTACATTGCAGTCATCCTGGAAAACTTTGGTGTGGCCACTGAAGAGAGTGCTGACCCCCTGAGTGAGGATGATTTTGAAATGTTTTATCAGGTCTGGGAGAGGTTTGATCCTAATGCAACACAGTTTGTGGAGTATAAAAAGCTTTCAGAATTTGCAGATGCTCTGGAACCACCATTGCGCATAGCCAAGCCTAACAAGTTTGATCTGATCTCTATGGATTTACCCATGGTGAGTGGTGACCGCATTCACTGCCTAGACATTCTGTTTGCATTCACAAAACGTGTTCTAGGTGAAGGTGGAGAAATGGACATCCTAAAGGAACAAATGGAAGAGCGCTTCATGGCCTCAAATCCTTCCAAATTGTCCTACGAACCCATCACTACAACCCTCCGCCGTAAACAGGAGGATGTTTCAGCTCTTGTCATCCAGAGAGCATACAGGAAGTATACAAGGAAAAACCCAGGAAAAGACACAGGGCCCCACGGTGCATCCAATATTAACAGTCAAAAGGATAAAAAGCTCATTAACAAGGACAAGCATGGCACAGACAAACTTAAAGCTTCTAGTGCTGATAAAAGCAAACTGACACCCTCAGCACCATCTCAACCTTCGTGTAACAGTTTGACAACGAATGGAAAAAATAAATATGAAAAAGACAAAAGCGAAAAGGAGGTAGTGAGCAAAGATGTCAAAGAAGAAGATATGCAAAAGGAAATCTGCGATACACCAAAGACATTGTAATGAATGCAAAATGTTTACAACCTTTCACAGTGACTAAGAAGTCCATTGGATTCTCTTCTTTAGTATGAATATCTACTATGCCAAACTGATCGTGCTTACTTGAGTCTAGAGGATAGTGCCTAAAATGGAATAGAGCCGTTCGGGGTGTATTAAGACTGATTTGGATGGATTCAGGAGCAAGGATCCCTCATGCCTGCTTGTAAGGATGGGCAACATTACTTAAAGTGTTCTGAAAGGCACATTAGTCAATGCTTTAACTTGTATTGCAGCGAGTTCTGCTACCCAGTGTCTTGAATTGTTGTTATATCACTGACTGTTGTATTACTCAACTTAATTTTTCAAGCAGGAAAAAAAAGTTTTATGCTATTACTTAAAAAAAATCATAGTTTGGTTAATTGTCTTTTTATACATTTTTTTACTCTTCAAAAGGGGTTGTATCTTCAGGTAGGCTTTACACTGAAAAATACTGCTTTAAGGTTAGTTTTGCTAACTACTAGTGCTTCAAATCCTATAGATGGTGTCAAGTTGCAGTGTCAATGATTATGCATGCTACAGTGTCCTCCATGATTTGTCCCAGTCCACCAGATGCAACAAAGTCTTGGCAAGGCTGTTTTTTTATACATTACAGAAACTTAGGCTACGGTCCAAACAAATCCAAGCCAAGTTTGCTGATTATGTTTAGAGCAGTAACCCTAGAAAAACTGCTGTTAAATAATTTTTCAAAGCATTCACATTCCTGTTTTCTACCTATGGAAAATTGAGACAATTGGAAAATATATTCAGATTTTACCATTAAACTGCTAAAAGCAAAGGCATCAGTGGCTTTGAAAGCCAAAGATTTAATTAAAGAGCCTATTATATGCACACTGTAACTGATCCTGGGATAATTTGACAAACGTCTGACAGTTTTTTTTAGCAGGAGATCATCTGTCATTTTGTCTATTTGTGCCTACTTTTTTCACTTTCTCAGCGTTCCTTCTTAGCTGTTTGTATTGCTTTGCTATAATGATTATGACTTTGAGAAATATAGGAAAGATTTATTACCTGTGAATGAATACAAAATTTGCTCTCTATTTACTGTTATATTTGGCCAATGCAAATATATAAAAATTTAAATGGTTAGAAATTCTTATTTATAAAACACATGTATTACATTACATTACTGATGTTGTTATATGAACCTCCCATTAAGCTATTTTTACATAACCTTGATCTGACAGTTTTTGTAAAATTTGACAGGAAAAGGGGTGTTTTGTTTTCTCATAGTTTTCACTTAATCTTTATTATGTTAAGTGTCTAAGATTAGTTGAAATATGGCTCGCAGTATTCTGAATAATCTCAAAGATATGGTTTTTCACATCTCAAATGTTCTAAGCTATTTCCTACTTCTGTTTACATTTTATATTGTTGTGTTTGCATTTTCAGTTATTCACTTCCCATTACATCCATCCTAAGCTGTCATAAACATTTTTGTTTTGTTCATTGTCATAAAAGTATGAATCCATTCATGTAATTAGATTCTGCATGTAATTAAAACGTTCAATACTTACGTTACACTGTATGCATAATGCAAGAATGTTTTGATTACATAGACTTTAACAACTCCCATCATTTATATGCATAATACTTGTAGTGTATAAGTTAACTGCATGCAAGACAGTGCTATAACCTATTTCACTGAAAAGCTAAAGGAATAAAGATTACATGTAAGTCAAGTATGCCTACAACATTCATTTATTTTAACCCTGAAAAGTAAAATATGCATGGTCCAGTTTCATTTCTCACTGTTTAAGTGAAGTGTGAGGGTGGAACTGGAGGGGGATTATGGGAAAAGCTACAGTATTCTTCCACAGTGAGACTATTTGGTTGCATGAGATCAAAACTTGTCCTCTTATCATTCACAGTATTTCCTGGAGTAACAGTGTACTGCTTTCTATCTGTTGTTCAGCCAAATTGTCTATTATAAACAATTTTTTTAATCTTTTTTTTTTGTTTTGTGTAAGAATATGCTTTGTTTACCCATCCACAGACCTTATATTTCTCAAATTTTGAAGTTTTTTTTCCTTTTTTTTTACCCTACATGTTTGATATACATATTAAGGAGTTCAATGATCATATTAATAGAAGGAATGATATTTTCTATTATTATTTCAGAACTAAGTTCTAATTATTTTTAATTAATAGTGAGTCTGCACTAAAATGACCAGTAAGAACAGCACTGAACACAGTGAGGCTGATTTTATCTCATGAACAGAGGTGTTTTTATTTTGCATATTCTTTTTATGGGTTTTTGTGGGATCAAAACTGCCAGAATCAAAAATAAATAAATGACTTTTTGTTTCTGGCAAAAAAAAAGGAAAAAATAAAGTTATAAAATTGATATTATTGTATTATTCTATTCTATTACTTTTATTATGTAACATTTTATAGGCATTAATTATTTTATATAATGTGATATAAATTGATATTTCTGCTCTAATTTGCTTCTGTGTTTATTTATACTCATTGCTCTATCCCTTCCGTTTTATTTATGTATTTATTATTCCCCACACATTTTTCTTTATGTTCTCTATTCTTTTTCCATTGCATCCATCTGTGTTTTCTTTTCTATGATTTTCTCTTTGCAATTTCCTACTATTGATTCATTTCTTTATGAATTTCCTGTGCTTCAACATGCAAAATGAGGTTGTCATCCAAAGTTGGTCATGGGGTTCACTTTTCACTTGTTTATTGTCTTGCTCACCACCTGGTTACCAGTCTTATGACACAAATGGCTTGCTCTCATTATGAGAGCAAGCCATTTGTGCTAGTTAACTGAGGCACTTAAATAATCTATCTGAAAATGATACCTTCTGTGAGAGCCTTTTGTGTGAGCACAGATAAGACAGAGTGTGTCCGTGACATATGCAAAAGCAGAAGTTCTTTCTGTTATTGTTTGTTTATAATTTAAAAACAAGCACCCCCTTCCCTACATGAACATGTTAAACAACACGTTTGATTGCTAAGCATGTCATGATATTTATTACAAGGCAGATTGATACTGTACTTATATGTTCACTTCCTCCTGATGTTTGAAAAATCTAAAAGTGGCAAAGTGAGACAGTCAAACCACACCTACAGTAAGTGTTTATGAATTAAAACTGAATTACCAAAATCTTTTTATGTCAACATTTATGAACGCCACATTTTTAGAAGCTAACTGCCTACTTCGGTTATATTTCACTTTTATTCACTTACTGTTGTCACTGGCATCAGTCTTGCCAGTTGAATGAAACTGATGAGTACTTTTCAGCTGCATGAGGGAATGTCGTTTTGAAAAATTGATCTAAAGTGCAATGATGATTCAAAAGCATTAAGCATCAGCTTTTACAGTAATAGGCTGTAGAACATTAACAGTGCTGACAATTACCAAAGCACAATCAACATCTGTGTTACTTCAGACCCTGTAAAATTGTGAAGCTATCATGATCTCTCTCTTGTGCAAGATATAATAAGAAATCTAATTGTAAATGAGGCATCTTAAGTTAATGTTTTGCATTCATTGGGATATTGAAAGCAATTTTCAGAAAACAATTCTGAGCGAGGGGTTGGCTTCATGCAAGGCTTTCTTCCAAGTATTTGAGTCACGTCTTGCCAAGAAGTTCAAATATGTAGCCTAGAAATTCATGCTATTGTGATGTCAGTGCAGTGTGTTTCAGCAAACCTCTATGAAGGAAACTAGAATCTGCTTTTTGGGAGCGCTTTGAGGCTTCTGCCGGAAACTATTACAGTAGCATCTTAAGTGTGTGGAACATTTTATTAATTATTAATAACAATCCAAATATTCATTATAGTCCAACATTGATTTTGCCTACTGTGGCAGCCTAACCCTGTGGGCAGTAAACAAGAGGCTGATGGCATAGTGCTGATTATTCCTGCCACTCTAACAATGATTATGTGATTATCACTTTGTACCACACCCACTACCAGTAACTATGTTTGGTGTAGATTTTGCTTCTCTGACAATCATACTAACAGTTTAGTTGTTTATGAATACATGTTTCCCACCATTGCTACCAGGATATCACATATTTTTTTTACTGTAAATGGCAAATGTCAAGATTCCTATTCAGTTTTTTTTAAAAAAAGCTTATAATGTTTCCTGTCAACTGTTTAACCAGTTTGATATGAAATGTGGCCAAAGATTGAAACTGGCATGGAGCTTCACTGACAGCAACAAGTGGGGTTAGACCTTCAGTTTGCCTGTTTTAATGACCAGTAAATCAAGAGTGATTCTGCAGATTCTCCTTGCTAGTTGCCAAGCAACATGACATCAGCCTCCTTTGTTAAACTGTATTAGGGTGGAAGGTCGGAAGTTGGTCTGCTGGCCCCACCCCTGGAGTCTCACAAGATGCACAGTAATATGTGGACATGTTTTACGGGGAAGGATGTATTGGGTTTGAGATCTTGCCACTGGTATGAACATAGGAGCGTAGTAAAAAAGAAAAAAAAACACTTCAGAGAGAAATCTGAGAATGCTACCCATTACAGCTCTGTAATTTTATTTTCTGTGGATAGATGGGAAGAAAATCCCATTAGATTATATAGTGGTGAGTCCTCCCCCTCCTCCCCCCACCTTCCCACTGCAGTAATAGACCAACACACCGACTGATACACAATCACGCACGCACATTCACTGTTTAGCTCAACCCCTAAATTCCATACACATGTGCACACACCCAGTGAAGCACTCTTGATTTAGAGATTTGCAAGATAACATCACAGTTTTTAGACAAGGAGTGGACAGATTTCTCCTCAGTTTTCCTTTTATGCAACATTAATTCTTACAACAACACAATTACTGCAAATGTACGCTCACCAAACACTTTATTAGAAATATACTTTGCTGGGTTGGACCTTCCCTAACCTTTAGAACGACCTTCATTCTTCATGTCGTAGATTCAACAAGGTCCTGGAAACATCCCTTAGAGATTTTGGTCAATATTGCTGTGATAGCCTCATGCAGTGGCTTCACATTTGTCAGCAGCACATCCATAATGCAAATTTCCCATTCCACCACTTACTTAGGGTCCTCTATTGGATTGAGGTCTTGTGACTGTGGTGGCCATTTGAGTACACTGTTATGGTCAAAAAAACAGTTTAAGAGGATTTGAGCTTGGTGACACGGTGCATTAACCTGCTAGAAGCAGCCATCAGAAAATAGTCAACTGTGGCACCCAGTGTTATCTTCTGCTGCTGTAGCCCATCTGCCTCAATGTTCGACATGTATTTAGAGATGCTCTTCTGCATACCTTGTTTGTAACAAACAGCTTATTGTGTTACTCTTGCCTTCCTATCAGCTTGAGGCAGTCTGGCCATGGTTTTACCTCTGGCATCAATGAGGCATTTTTGCCTTGTTGATGCCAGAGAACTGCCACTCACTAGATATTTTCTTTTTTCAGCTCTTTCTCAGTTTCTCAAATACTCACACATTTCTTCCCCCATTCTGGTGCTCAGGTTGAATTTTCATGCACTGAGATGTTATCAAGTGATTGTTGGATTAGATATTTGCATTAACTAGCAGTAGAACAGGTATACATAATGAAGTGTCCAGTGAGTGTATATAATCTATATGCACAAATATTTGTAAGATAAATGTTGATTTAGAGAACTGTAAGGCTTTAGTCCTATTTACCACCTGTAATGTCAGCCAGTACACAACATAAAGGAGTGCATGTGGTTATCTAAATAAAGAAATTAACAGTAATCAAGTTACCCTAAAATCTCAGTATATAGTGGTCTTGGTATATACAGTATAATGCAACATTTTCTAAGAACTTCAGTCCACTATTGTAGATGGCCCAGTGACAGTCAGGGAGATAAGCAACCAACTTGTGTGCTTATTTTACCTCAGTAGCATCTTAGTCATAGTGATATGATCAGTGCTAAGGGGTGGTGCAGCACTGATGTTGATCATGGTGAGTGTAGCACCATTTGTTCTACATCCGAGTGTCAATGGAGAAGTGAAAGATAAACCCAAATGTTGATTCAGAACTGTCCAACTTGTTGTGTGCAAGCAACCTTTGGAGTTGAATTCTTCTGAAGCTGACCATCAGAAGACGTGTGTGCAATGACCTCATTACCAGCCAAAGGAAGAAGCACGAGGCCAGCTTAAAATCTGAAAACTCTTAGTTTGTCCACCATGCATCTCACCTCTGCATGAGCTGGCAGACTTTGAAAGCAATCTTTAAACACTATTAACCTCCTCTTACCTCCTAAACAAAGAGGAACATGCCAGAACATACTAGTACCTGCTTAAAGTTACTGTAATATCAAAGAACCTTAAGCTGGGCCAGGCAAGATATATTTGCTAAGATTCTGGCCTTGCTCCTGGAAAGGGCAGTTAAATACAAGCCAGTGCTTTTCACTACAGCTGGCAAGATGGTGACCAATAAATCAGGCACCATTTCCTTTATTCATCTCAAAGAGAACAACATTGATGTCAAACTCAGGCTGAATCACTTTCCCCGTGTCTGCTTACCATATCTGGATTTTCTGGATTTCTCTGGCGTCTTCTCCGAAAAGATTTTAAGCAAAAGCTGTGCTTATTTAGTAGCACCCCTACATGTGAAGGTGCTAACTTCAACCAATTTATTCATCATTTAACTGGCTTATAATGTAGGTGTAAGGTTAAGCTTTATAAAGCAGAAGATTGGCTCTTTGGTTGGAGGGGTGGGGCAGTTGGGATAATTTTTCCTGATTTATGCTGGATTCTTTAACTCTAAGTTATCTCATAAAGATGTGACACGTGACAAGCTACCTTAATGTACCCATAAATGACGAGTTTTGGAACCTCAGTATACAGCACCAGTCAAAGGTTTGGACACATGCACCCATTCATATGAATGACTGATATTGTATATCAATAAAGACTTGGTTTGACGACCATTAGAATAGGTTCTGGGTTTTTCCAAGGGTAGCACTGACTAACTCCTTATGCACACCTATAGTTGTTTTGTTCAGGAAACAGGCCTGAAATATAATGACCTTTTCAAGGTCCCCAAGGGGAGAGAGTTCAGGGCCATGTCCCTGCCTTATAATGTCTGTGATGACTTCTACTAAGTATAATTGTCTAAGTTTAAATTCGGTATAATGTAATCTGCTCTTATGTTATCGGCGTACAACTCTAAAGAGAAAACACGCTATTAACAGTGTTGGAACCAACTCAGGAGTTTGTTTGTTTTTACAGTGAATAGAAAGCAAAAAAAACTAAAAACATCTAGATCAAAGGATGCTTATAAGACATATAAACATGTACACAAAAATAGATTTAACAATTCAAATAAATAGATAAAAAGATGCCCAGTTAAACATTTCTGAGTTCATTACTTACATGCATTTGGTATTTGTTGTGAACACTGAAAACTGAAATAATGAACAGGAAAATGTTAAAGAAGGGGGCTGAACTGAGAATTGTAGTTTTGTAGGTCTATTTGAAATCTGATCAAACAAAAATGTCAACAATAGTGCATGAATTGTTTCCTTTACATACAGTGCAAGTGATTATGTCTGTCACTTCAATATTCATAACTTGTTTAGTTGGCCATAGTATGTGATTCTCAAGATTTTTCCAAAATGTGTAACAATAAAACAAATTAGTTATATTTTCCTGCTCACTTTTGCAAACAGCAGATTGAGCGTCAGCATTTAGAAACCTCGACAGGTATATATTTGTGCGATATATGTTATTATTTTCAAATGCAATTTCTACATTTTTGTGTGTGTGATACCAAATCTACAGTAAAAGGATCAAGCAGCACCTTCTGCTAGTTAATGTTCATAAAATGAACGTGCCAATATCCATTTTCCAATACATCTGTGCATTCTTTGCTCAAAAGATCAGATCCATTTAATGCATTCACATCTAGGGGTTTCCTGTTGCTTTTTTAAATGTACTGGTTCCCATGTTTATGTCACTACTAGCCTCAACTCAACTGTTACCTCAAAGAACATAAAGGAACATAAAAACAAAGTAATGCATATTAAAAATATCAGTGAAGATTTAAAGCCTTTAGGCTATGCAGTAAGAGTGCATACATGTAAGCTGAAAGCAATCCTGAGATTTCAAGCAACTTTTTTTTCTTATTGCAACACTTATGGAAAAAGAAATAAAAGGCTCATTAGCAAGTGAGCTGCTTGTATTAGTGGGCATGGTGCTTTGATCAATAATGGTCTGTACAAACCACAATGGATATAGCCATTAGAATGCTATAGCAGCATATCCCAGGGGGTCCATATTCCGTCGTCTTCCCCTAATAGGTTTTCAGATGCATTCTCTGGATGTGCAACAACACATGCAGTATTTATATACAACACCTCAACTTTATACCATGTAAATGCAATTATAATGTTACTGAAAACTGTATATATATTTCATTTGGATTCATAACATTACTATTAATTACTATTAATTGAAATTACTATTAATAACAATTAATAATAAGACATAGTAAATTATTTGTAAAATTGTTTAGCATTTGTGTTAAATAATCTCTGTGAGCAAAACTGTGCGGTACAGTACAAAGACATTTCCCATTGCTGCACATGCACAGAGCTCAATACCAACCTGATTTACTCTACCATTGATGTGTGCAGTAGAGAATAATGATTATATGCCAGAGTCCGTGCAAAACAGTATCTGACAAGGGATGGAAAGGTCTCTCTTGGAACAGTTGCACCCATGCTCCTGCCATGGATTCAACACTGCAGACATCATACAGTCAGTGATTGGTGTTACATAACATTGGCCCACCAATTATCACATTGGCCCACCAATATATATATATATATATATATATATATATATATATAACACTTTTATATTATACATCAGTGTTAATATATAAAAAAATGT
>VUQK01042968.1:44479-60405 GCA_015106715.1 Bujurquina vittata
TGGCTTGTATTCTATTTTTTTGTTTCCCCCCCCCCTTTTTTTTTTTTTGTACATTTTTTTTTTGAGTTAGTCCACCATAAAATATGTTTGTTTGTGATGTGTTTATTGTCTTAAGATTTTCAGATTGCTTGTTAATAATGATTATAATGATTTTAACCACTCAGTGGTGTTTCATGTGTCTCAGGCGCAATACTGTGAATATCGCCAGAACTACTCTGGAGCAGTGGAGATTGTTAATCAAGTGATTGTGAGCTGCCCTGGCTTCTTACCTGCTCTCATCAAGAAAATGAAACTGCTGCTGAGCCTTCAAGACTGGGAACAAACCATAGATGTAGCATACAGGTAAGTTCAGTGGTTTCTCTAAAATGAAACATAGGAAGACAATTTTTTTTCTTTTTTTTTTACAAGCTTATCTGAGCTCCTTTCTGCTTTAATTTTTTTGAAATCAGGAAGTGCAAACATTTATAATCTCCAGTGGGTATATAAGAAAACACAGTCTGCCTTTACAAATCACCCAGCATTCAAGTGCAAATGAAACACCAATGCGATGCCTCAAACCAGTGCATACTGACTAAGCCATTGTTTGTGCTTGCCCCCCTGGACCTCAGCCAGTGCCACACAGCATAAAAAGTCCTTTGAGCCAAACTGTTGGATAGACATACAATTCCAAGGAGTTGCAGTTCAGGTTTACAGAACAGTAGGAAGAGGGATTACTCAGGTTGCACCATGTTCTGAGCCTCTGCGGTGCCTTCACTGTGATGTTATGAAATGGGAGGGGTGCAGGCAGCAAAGAGTATTCATTACATCCTTCAAACGCCTTCACAAGTCTTTTTATCTTTAATGTTATTTGCCTGCCAGCAGTATCAGATATTCTATTACTACCAATAAAAGAAGTCCAACCTTATTAAGTGTAGGAGATGGACTTTATTCACAGCTCCATGTGTCATATTTCAGGCTTTTACAGAAAGATAAAAATAACCCGGAGGCGCTTCGGATGTTAGCGCTGCATTCTTTATGCAGAGACGGCAATATTACTGAGGTACGCATTTTCACACATTCGCACTTTGAATTCATAGGGCAGCAATTGAGCTCATATGCAGATGAAATATTTCTGAATTATATTTATGATGGGGTTGTGGCAAAGTGTTCATCAATTTGTTGAAATTGTTTGTCTCTCTTGGCAGTCAATAAAGCATCTTTCAAACCTCATCAACAGCTTGGACATTCTGGAGCCTCACAACCATGAGCTTTTATACCAAATGTCGCTAGCCTTCACTCGGGTTGTAAGACAAGTTTTAGTATTCTTTCTAAATTGACAATGGTGCTGTTAACAGGATTACAGCGTTTTTGGTTGTTTTTGTTTTTCTCTTTCTCTTTTTAAAAAAAATGAACATCATGACAGTGCGGACGAAATGAGAAAGTGATTGAGCAGACTTTGAGAATGGTGGAAAGAGCCTTTACTATGGCACCGGGGGAATCAGACTTAGCCACAGAGCTGGGCTACCAGATGGTGCTTCAGGGCAGAATCAAGGAGGCAATGAAGTGGTATAAGACTGCTTTTACCAACAGGGATCAGAGCAGTGTTTCTGCTCTGACAGGTAACATGTTCAACTTATTTTTCTGCATGATGCTTTGGATCAGTGCATCACAGATATAAAACATTTCTTTGGAAATAATGTGTTTTTGGGTTTTTTTTATTATTATGTAGGTATAATTCATTGCCAGCTGATAGAGGGAAATCTTGAAGATGCAGAACAACAGTTGGAATTTCTGACAGAGATTCAACAATCCATTGGAAAATCAGGGGTAAGAGTATTTCTGTCAGAGTAAGCAAAGTCTGGTCACAATTTAAAACTGTTTGTGGCTTCTGGCAGGATAATCAGTGGCTGCATCCTTGGATCTTTTCTATTTTCAGTGACTTTTTTTGTTTTTCATGGTTACTTTTTAATTTCACAGTGGTGCCTCTTATTGATCTTGTAATCTTGTCACTTTTTTCTCCCTGCTACCTTCCTTTAACTTGTTTAGAGTGTTTTGTTTTTTTTGTTTTTCTTTTCTGTTAATTGATTTCTATTTCTCTTTTATTCTTTTTGAAAATGTATTAAAAGGAATTATTATACCTACGTGCTGTGCTGGCAGTGAAAAAGCGCCGGTCCCAGGAAGAGGTCACCAACTTGCTGAATGATGCAGTGGATGCTCACTTCTCCTCCTTTCATGGCCTGCCTCTGGGAGTAGAGTACCTAGAGAAACTAAATCCCGACTTCCTGTTAGAGATTGCCAAAGAGTATCTTGCCCTCTGTCCTGCAAAGGTACAGCTGGAAAAATCATCAGTAACAGGATGTTTGTTGGTCCTATAAATGTTTATGTGAATTCTGTGTCATAAGTTTATGCATTCTCAAAATAGATACAGTTATAAGGATATGAGTTCTAAGAATATTATAATGATGCTTAAAATAAAAAACAATACATTATAAATAAACCTTTTATTGTTTTTGCTGAAGCCTCCTGCCCAGGGCCAGCCTGCTGCTCCTCAGCTCCAGCACTGTGCCACTGTGTTGGATACAGTAGTAAAAATTGTGCCAGGTCTCCTTCAAGCAGTTTTCTTGCTTGCCAAAGTCAAATATCAGTCAGGTGAGCACTGCAATCAATACATTTTTGTTTGCTTTTCTTAGATAGCATTTTAAATGACATTGCTTCTGTGTTCATTCAGGTGATATTGATGCTGCTCAGAGTAGTTTACAACACTGCCTGGACCAGTGTCCTTCTCATGCAGATGCTCATCTGCTAATGGCACAGATCCATCTGTTGCAGGGTAATGTGACGCTGTGCGCCCAGTCCCTTGAACTCTGCCTCAGCCATAACTTTGAGGTAAAATTACCATCAACACCACAGTATTATTGGCAGCTAAATCTTTAAAACCCTATGTTTTCATGTTTGACCCACTACCAAATATTCTGTATTTGTAATTGCAGCTTTGTATCTGCAACATTTAGCATATCAGTAAATATTTATTTAGGTAAATTAGCTACAACAGAGGATGTAAATATAAGGAACAAGCAAGGGTACTTTGAAGGCATTGTCAGTAGCAGTGGTAAGATATTATTGTATGCTGCTAATAAAGTTGCATTGATGGCTTTGGCTTTCAAGCTGCTGTGATTCGAGGCTAACCTGGAAAGTGCACAAGTCAGTGAAAGTTCAGCTTTCAAAGTGTCCTTGGGTCAATGTTATTTTTTTTTTTATGCGTGAATCAAGTCCAGCCATTATTTATCCAAATGGATCGTGACTTTTTTGTCCATTCCAGATTCGAGACCACCCATTGTACCATCTGATCAAGGCTCAGACTAAGAAGAAAACAGGCGAACTTACTGAGGCTATCCAGACATTGCAGATGGCCATGAGTCTTCCAGGTGTCCGCAGAGCTGGATCCTCATCCAAGTCCAAAAACAAGAAGACAGAGCTGAGCTCTGCAGACTGTGTCTCTGTCTTCTTGGAGTTAGCTGAGGCCCTGTGGCTCAATGGAGAACAGGTAAAATAGTGAATAGTGACTGAACGAGGCTAGTGCGCTTACTTTGGGTTTCAACATACATCAAAAAAGATGGAAAAAATTGAGTTTAACTGATGAATGAATTTCATATTTCAGCATGAAGCAGCAAAGGTGATGCAGGATGCCATCAATGAGTTTTCAGGAACACCTGAGGAGCTGCGTGTCACTATTGCTAATGCAGACCTGGCTTTGCTGCGTGGTGATACAGAACTGGCACTGAGTATGCTGAGAAATATTACCCCAGAGCAACCCTATTACATCCAAGCCAAGGAGAAAATGGCAGACATATATCTGAACCACAGAAAAGAGAAACGGCTGTATGCAAGCTGTTACAGGTGAGCACTAACTTTGGATTCCAGTGAACAAAAACCAACAAACAAAAAAACCCTACCCAAAACACTAAAATATTAGGCATGAACCACAATGTAAATGTTTGAGGAGAAATAACTACCAGTTGAGTAATACACACCCCTGGAATAGCCCATCAAACACCAGCTAACTGTCATCCAGTTAATTGTGTAGTAGAATTGAGAAGATGACAGCATTAAACTAAATGAAATAAAGCAAGCTAAAGCCATTCAGCTGAGAGGAAATGAGCAGTTTCCTCAGACCGGTCTCAGATGATGCTTATTATTGAGAGCTGAGACTTAGTAAAGTGTGACTGAACCACAGAACAACACAGGCATATGTCTACATAATGAAGCACACCATATGTGATATAATACCTCTATCTTTTCTCCAGAGAAATGGTAGATAAGCTGCCCAGCTCTCACACATATGTCTTACTCGGTGATGCCTACATGAAGATTCAAGAAGTAAGTGGAAGATGTTGTATGGACAATATAACAACTGATTGGTATTTTTGCAAATGTAGTTTGGCTTAAAATGCTCATTTTCATGTGTTCGAGATCTTTGAGAACAACAAGATTAACAAAAAGGTTGATTATCCTGATTGGCATCTAAAAGGAAGACAACTCCTTGCAATCCTTACTGTGCAGTTTCAGCATAACGATTAAACATGGGAGTTTTAGTAGTGGTTCCTTATAAAATCTATAAAACCTAAAACCCATGCTCAATAGCCACTTTAAGGTGGGCTATGAAAGGCCACTTATGGTGAAATGAGTTACCAAACTGGGAATTTTTCCCCAGAAAGATATTGTGTACAGTTTGCATAACATTGTTAATGTCACAGGATGTCCCAAGCTTAAATACTTAAACAGTGAGCTGACTCAGAGACTGAGGGGGTGTAAATTGTCAGCCCTGTTATTGGAAAGAAAATGTAATTGTCCTCTTTCTTAGACTTGAAATTTCATAATAATTTATACTCAAGTATTTTAAAACCACCTGCTTCATCCAGGTTCACTGAGGATCACTGGCAGCATAGAAAATCATTATTTAGTCTTCTCATTTCTGTTGTGATACATGAACTAGGGACTCATGTGTTGTCTGCAGTTACCCTTTCTCATATGTAGCCCACAGCAGGAGACAGTTTTTGCCAGACTGTTTCTCTCTATTGGAAACACATAGTTAGCTTTAGGCGAGTACTTGTCTAAGTAGAGCTTACAGAAAACAAGACACATGGTAAACATATGCTAGAATTCACAATAATTCACTGGTGCTAATCTTGAAACTGGTTAACTCCAACAGTCTACCCCTCAGTGATCAATTCAAGTTAAACAACAACAGCAGTAAAGGTTGACAATGGAAAAGAACAGATTTTGCCAGCATCCAAGTAACCTATCAGTCCCCTCCTTGACTGGATTAGTAACCTACATAATTTTATAGATAGCAGCTTAAGCCTGCTACAGTTAGTTAGGCTACATATTTTCGATATGATGTTGCCAACCCAGCTACCAGAAATTGTATCTGTTGCATGAGCTCTTACTCATGCAACAGCTTTTAGAATGTTTTACCACATGTTTATAACTGTTTCTAATATTTACAAAAAGTTGAAGCACCAGGCTTATCTGCACGTGTGTTTATCCTCAGCCAGAGAAAGCCATTGAGGCTTATGAGCAGGCTCTGAAGAAAAATCCCAAAGACGGTGCTTTAGCCAGTAAGATAGGGAAGGCCCTGGTAAAGACTCATCACTACATCAAGGTTTGTGTTGCGCACTTATTTAAAAGATAAAAAATAATTTAAAAAGTCACAGTCTTGTGTTGACTTTACTCTGCTTTAACGCAGGCAATAAATTACTACGAAGCGGCTCTGAAGACTGAGCAACAGAACTTCCTGCGCTATGACCTGGCCGAGCTCCTTATGAAAATGAAGCAATATGAGCGCTGTGAAAAGGTCCTGCATGATGCTCTGGCGCATGAACAAGGTACTTAAGATGTCACATTATTTTATATACAGTGAAGTTGTGACGTTAATGCTGCAACAAGCAAGAAAATCTACTCATGATTATATTTTATTCACAGACAGGATGACACAAGCAATCCTGACAGCAAAAATCCCGCACTGCTTCAGTTTTTAAAAACAAATCAAAGCGTCTCTCAGTTGTGTTTTTGAAAATGCTTTTACTAATTGTTGTTATCGTAATGACATTTTAACTTTTTGCACACAGTGAATGAAGTACCTGTGCTCTCAGATGACTGCCGTTATCTGGTGCTGTTGGCCAAAATACAAAACAAAGTTGACAAAACTGAGGAATCTATACTTTCACTACAAAAAGTAAGTGGTCTCAGGTCCTCTTTACACATTTTGTATCAGGTGGTGTGCAGATTGGCTACTACTTACTGTTCCACTTAAAAACAAAGACTAGCAAAAAAATATATAACAATTTTAAGAATTCTGTCTTCCTTTCTTTCTTTCTTTTTTCCCTACAGAAATGGTAATGATCGTGATTGCTGTTATTTCTATAACAATGATGCGTATTTGCCTTTCATAGGCTCGGGATGTGCAGGCCAAGGTGCTGAAACGCGTGCAGTTGGAGCAGCCCGACGCTATCCCCATGCAGAAGCAACTTGCTGCTGAGATCTGTGCTGAGATCGCCAAACACTACACAAGTCAGAGGGGCTATGAGAGAGCAGTCAAATTCTACAAAGAAGCTCTTGTGTATTGTGAGACAGATCGCAAGGTCAGTGCAGCTGAATCAAAAACGTTCTGTGTACTTACTGCAGCTGTGGTTAACCAGCACTGGCAACTTTTTAAGTCCTGCCTCTGTGTTTTCAAATTTTGTGATCTTAGTTGTTGATAGTTTTATCAAAATGTCTGCTCTCTATACCAAGAAGTTTGGTACATCAGCTTAATTTAATGGACTGTTTTCACTGCTCTTAGGTGATGCTGGAGTTGGCACGTTTGTACCTTACTTTAGACGAGATTGATGCGTGCCAGGAGCAATGCAACGTCATTTTGAAGAATGACCAGTTTAATGAAGACGCAACTCTGGTTTGTTTTGTTCTTTTGTCACTACAGTTGTGTCCACAACCTTTTCTGAAACATAAATAAAAACCTGTTGTTTTTTTTTAACATGTTTGTCCTTAGATGTTGGCAGACATAATGTTTAGGAAGGATGACAATGATAAAGCAGTTTTCCATTTTCAACAATTGCTGGAGCGCACACCAGGTACAAGAAGAACCAGCTTTCTCTCTCTTATCATGATGTGTGTGTGTGTGTGTGTGTGTGTGTGTATTTATATATATATACACACACACACACACACACACACAATTTGTCATTTTGTAAATGGAAGTCATAATACATGTGTTGTTTTCAGACAACTACCACGTTCTGTCACGTCTTATTGAGTCGATGAGCAGGGCTGGAAAGTTGGAACGCGCCTCCAGATTTCTTGATATGGCAGAAAAACATTCTTCAAGGTCTCGATTTGACCCTGGGTTTAACTATTGCAAAGGACTTTATCTGTGGTAAGTTACAACCGGATCTTCCCAGGATTATAGGGACATTTGTTTTAAACTCATTGACTAAATTTCTGCTTTTCGGTCAGGTACACAGGACAGCCTAATGATGCTCTTCGACACTTTAATAAGGCACGAAAAGACAATGACTGGGGTCAAAACGCTGTGTATAACATGATTGAAATCTACCTTAACCCTGACAATGACACAGTTGGAGGAGAATTATTTGAGAGTTTAGATGGTGAAATTGGGTAAGTAATCTTAATTAAGGTAATTTAATACAGTAGGTCACAAATATTAGTCTGTACAGTGTATGTTTCCATTATAACAGATTTTCATATGCTTTTCATGGTTGGTCTTTATCTCTCTCTCCAGGAACTCTACAGAGAAGCAGGAGTCAGAGCAGCTTGCTGTGAGGACAGCTGAGAAGCTGCTGAAGGAGTTAAAGCCTCAGACACAGAGTGGACACGTACAGCTCCGCATCCTGGAGAACTACTGCCTTCTGGCGACTAAACAGAAGGCCAATATAGAGAAAGCGCTCAGTGTTTTCACAGACATTGCCAACAATGAGGTAAGTAAGCTCCAGATCGAGAATGACACTCTTATGGACGTTCAGTCCAAAGTAGGAGTTGTTCTTACTTCTGCTTCTTCGGGTTCTCTTTAAGTACATATAAACTGCACATTACACTGTGTCCAACTAAATATTAATTTAATATTTGCTAAATAATAATGGATTTGTGATCCCTGTGTATCATCAGTCATATGAACCTATAAATAAAGCTGTTTTTCAGTTTGCAAACATGTAGATGTCAGATAGTGGTGCGGTGCTGTCAGATTCATCTCGTCTCACCAGTGTTCTTTGGTTCAACTCAGAAAGACCACGTTCCAGCCCTGTTGGCAATGGCAACAGCTTACATGATGCTAAAGCAAACTCCTCGAGCCAGGAACCAGCTCAAGCGCGTAGCTAAGATGAGCTGGAGCATTGTTGACGCAGATGAGTTTGAGAAAAGCTGGCTACTCCTGGCAGACATCTACATCCATTCAGGGAAGTATGAGATGGCCCTGGAACTCATAAGCAAATGCCTCCATCATAACAAGGTGAGCCTAAAAATATAATCACTGCTGAAATATGAAATCAGTGCAGTCCAGTTAACATACACGCGTCTTCTTATTTTTTTCACAGTGTTTCTTTGTTATGCAGAAGCCAACTTAAATACATTTATAATTGCACTGTTTTCTTCCCAGTCATGCAGTAAAGCGTATGAATATAGGGGCTACATAATGGAAAAAGAGCAGTCATTCCGTGATGCAGCATTCAACTACGAAATGGCTTGGAAACATGGAAATCAAACTAACCCAACTATCGGTATGTCAAAGTTGTGTGTCCAGCTCTATTACTAAGGACAAAGAGGATTAAAAGATTTCTAACATGTACATCTACATTTATTTCAGGGTACAAGCTTGCTTTTAACTACTTAAAAGCAAAAAGATATGTTGACGCCATAGATGTCTGTCATAAGGTGAGACATATTTGGATGTTAACAGTTTAATATGTATTATTAAAATGTATTATAAGATCTGTCAATCTCCTTAATGTTTGTCCACAGGTTCTAGCTGCTCATCCAAATTATCCAAGAATAAGAAAGGACATCCTGGACAAAGCTCGGGCTTCCCTGAGATTGTAGTGTTGGACCTGTTTTTTGTGATCGAAGAATATTTTCTGTAATTTTTGATTGAATCCACATTTATTGTTTTGAAGTTAAAAATGCAAAAGGTTTCATAATTGCAAGGCAAGGTCTACATAATGCTGTGTGCTGTTTTCTGAGCTTATGAATAGCTGGTTGCTGGAGAGAAAGATACTCAAGCATATACATAACTGAGAGCATTTGTTCCCTAAAAAGGAAGAGAAAGCTACTGCAGCTTAAGAACAACAGGTTTTAATTAAAGTTTAAGATGGAAATTCGTTTCTGCATCTGTTAAACACTTTAATACCTGCATACATGATGATGCTTTACAATATTATTTTTTTCAAGCATATAATCTAAATCTAGGCAACTGTGTTTGTCTCTTTTTCTCATAATAAAGTTATTTCCGATATAGTGTTGGTATGGCGTTTTATTCCCCTTCAAGCTGTGATTTATTGTTCAGAAAGGCAGGGGCACCTTCCTAACTGAGAATGAAAACACAATATGAATAGAAGGTTTACATCACCAGTACTGACAGAAAAAACAGTTACAAGCGTGACTGGAATAGAACACACGGTAAGCATTTTAATGGACATAATAAACTGGCTGCCTGCCGTGGATAGCAAGCGGCGGGGAGCACAGTCGCTACAGATGGAGTCACTGCGAGTCAAAAAGCAGAAAGACTTCAAACTGGGCACCAGAGCAGGCTCCCTGCAGGCGGAATCCACGTCTTTACTCCTGCGAGCATCCAAGTCTTTATGAACACCATCCGTTGCGGGAAACGTGGGACATTTCAAGGATTAGACAAGCTGCAGTGTGCGGTGGTGAGTGTGTGAGCCTTTTATGCACACTTTTATCCGGAATAAGGAAAGCTCTGATGAATTATTCGCTTCCATGCTGAGAGAGGGATGCGTAACTTTTCCACATTCCTTGTGTACCATGTGCGTTTTCAGTTGCTCTTGAGCTCATAAGTTTGAGTTCAATGAGCAAAATGTGGCGTTTCTCAGAGAGTGGGTTGGATGCGGTGGGATATATGGCGTTCCTCCGGTATCTGTAACCCAGCAACTGACCCAGTGAATGACCAAGTAGAACAAATCCTATTAATGACACCATTAAGCAACTCCGTGGAGAGGAGTCTCCAACATTTCTCAAGTAGCTGCGGTCCATCTTAACGTATTTATATCTTAGTTTGTGGCGATAGCCTAAATGTTTCATTTTTTGTCAGAACTTTTTTTTAAAATCCCTCTCTCTCTTAAAGTTGTCTCGGTTTGTCATCTCTTGTAATAACAACTTTTTCGTTTCTATTCCAGCCATGGCTTGTGTGCTCATGTACTATTTTGACACGCAGAAGTCTTCCGTGCGCAAGCGCAAAAGTACGTCATAGCGCTTTACCTGAGAGGAGCGCACCTGGATCCAACAAGACGGAAGTTCAGTGAGATTTGAAACAGTAAATCTTTTTTGTCGCCACTAAAAAAGTTTTCTTTGGAGTTTAAGCGGCGAGCAGAGGATCTCCAGTTAAAGTGGGATGGCTGTCGTTTCATTTTCTGAGAGCAGCTGAAAGGACTTTATCAACCTTAACTTGCAGGTCAGCTACTCGTTGTATTTTTTTCCCCTGAAGGAATCCAGACCAGAGGTAGTTTGCTAATTTTACAAGCCGACTTTCAATATGTGATCTTTTTTTTTCTCTCAATGGCGCACAGGAAGCTTCATACATACTTTTTTTATTACTAAAAGGTAAAATATGCCCGAAGTACATGTTACATGTTACATTAAATACAGGCAACTGTTGCCTGTATTTTTCTGAACCCCTTATGCCATAAATCCTTAAATCACATAAATGCTGGTTACTCATCAGTGTTCAGATCCTGAATATGCTTATTTATTACAGCTGAATTTCAGTCCAAAGCCAGCCTGCTCTCCATTAAAGAAGAATGCCAGTTCTTCGAAGAGTACTCCGAAGGCGCCTGCATCCACTTAAACTTGTCATTGTGGCGCTTGTCTTTGTCACATTTGTGTTCTTCATACAATGGGAAGTCGGAAGCCAAAGCCAACACGATGACCCGTGGCTGAAGGAAATGGCAGTGAAGCGGGATGCCATGCTGGGAATGGTGATGGGAGCTGTCAATAACTTCAGGGATGCAATGCCAAAGATGCAGATCAGAGCTCCTGTACGTCATCAGGAGAAAGCAGACGGCATGTCCTGCCCACCAGGTCACTACACTGCTGCTGAGCTCAGGCCAGCTCTGGAGCGGCCACATCAGAACCCTCTTGCCCCCGGAGCTGCTGGGAAGCCTTTCCACACAGACTCACTGAGCCCTGACGAGCAGAAGGAGAAGGAGAGGGGTGAAGATAAACACTGCTTTAACTTGTATGCAAGTGACCGCATCTCTTTAAGCAGAGACCTGGGTGCAGACACGAGACCGCCAGAGTATGTGTACATTCTGTATGCTTTTGATAAATCTGTGGAAACTAATTAACCATTTTTAAATAAGGAGATCATTAGGGAATAGACCAAATACTGCATTTATTTTAATATAATTTCAGTGTTTTTAAAATCAAGTAATTGGACTGTCCTCTGGATGTGAATTGGTGCTGTAAGAGCTACTCTACCTTCCCTGTGACTATCACATGAACCGATGTCCTGTTCCAACACATAGTTGCACTCTAAAAAATATCCACAGAGATCATTTTAAAGTTAGCTATCTTAATGTAATATTGACCGTCTAACCCAAACAAATTTCTCCCATTTTCTGCTTTTTGCAACTTGGCAAATTGTCTGGGGCAGAAACCACAGAGATGATTCTAGTGAGAGAGACTTTGTTTCAGCATGCCTGTCCAGTTATTGCGGTTAAAATTCAGAAGTTTTGCTTGGCTAATTGCAGTACATCCAAGTACACGGAAATCCACGTAGGCTTACATGTCAGTTTAGGCGATACAAGGCAGAGACATAAAGCCCGTTCGTGTTCTGGCTATCTCACAAGGCTGAATTACAAAGTCTCTCCTGCTCCTAATATGGCAGGTATTTCAAAGGCTGCCACACATGCAGTGTCACAGCTGAAATGGACTCCCCACAGGGGAGAGCCTGGAGATGCAATAACTACACTATTGTGCCACTCAGGATCTTTACAGGATAGTCAGATCTTTGTGCTTTTTTTCCCCCCCCTCGTCATACAGATGCATCGAGCAAACCTTCAAGCGATGCCCCCCCTTGCCGACCACCAGCGTGATAATTGTGTTTCACAATGAGGCCTGGAGCACTCTGCTAAGGACGGTGTACAGTGTCCTTCACACCTCCCCCGCCATTCTCCTCAAGGAGATCATCCTGGTGGATGACGCCAGCGTGGATGGTAAAACCTCAATAGGGTCCTTCATAGTCGTCCTCCTCACTTTTGGGTTTGATTTCATACAGCGTGCTGGGTGGGCAACTCACTGTGTGCCATGAAGACATGCAGAGAGGAGCTCCCTGTTTCTTCTTTTGTGGCACCTGATGTGGGTTACAACAGGAAGCAAGGGGCCCTAGAGTGAATACTTTCCTAAGAGGAATTAGCAGTGGTTGAGCTTAGAGATGAGTCAGAGTTAACCATTATAAATGGGTCGGATGTAGGAAGGAAACATAATCCTGGAAAGGACAGAGGTTTCAAGGAATGAAGTTCAGCTGACATTTAAGCTCAGCTATTTGCTGTGAGCAGGCAAATTGAACCCTGGAGTTCCATCCCAGTTAAACACAGAAGGAGCACACATTTGTTCTTTATCTGATTGAGTCTTTAACACTTGTGCAATCCTTTTTTTGTTTATCTTGTTTGTAAGCACCTCTGTAACTCTAATGTCTAATGGACATCCCACATTTTCAGATGTGCTGAAGGGCGAGCTAGATGAATATTTGAAGCAGCTGAACATTGTACGAGTTATGCGCCAGCGAGAGAGAAAAGGACTCATAACTGCTCGGCTGCTGGGAGCCTCTGTCGCAACTGGTGACACACTCACCTTTCTGGATGCTCACTGTAAGCCACCACCACTTACACGTTTAAAAACTAGTTTCCACACCCTAAGCACACACACCCGCAGCATTCCAAAACAATGTTCACTCTTCTATGAAGCCATGATATAGATTTGCATTCTAATTTAAGATGAGATTGATAAGAAAGTGGTTGTGATGCAGTGCCCTGTATGGATGCATTAACAGGTGAATGCTTTAATGGATGGCTGGAGCCTCTGCTGGCAAGGATAGCTGAAAACTACACTGCAGTAGTGAGTCCTGATATTACCACTATTGATCTCAATACTTTCGAGTTCATGAAACCATCCCCATATGGTCAGAATCACAATCGGGGCAACTTTGACTGGAGTCTTTCGTTTGGCTGGGAGAGCCTACCAGATCATGAGAAGCGAAGGAGAAGGGATGAAACGTACCCAATCAAGTGAGTCAAAGTTGTGCATGTATACTGGATACCAGCTTGATCCAAAACCGATTTCTTGTTGTGAAACACCTTTGACAAAATGCATTCACAGGACTCCCACGTTTGCTGGTGGACTCTTCTCCATCTCAAAAGAATATTTTTACCGTATTGGAAGCTATGATGAAGAAATGGAAATCTGGGGCGGCGAGAATATTGAAATGTCCTTTAGGGTAAGGTATTACCGCAGTGCCGTCACGTTGTGTCTTTTACTATTTGAGTCATTCAGTCATTTAAACTGCTTCATGGGTGTGTGCATCTGTTTTGTCTCTCATTGTCCTGCAGGTGTGGCAGTGTGGCGGACAGTTGGAAATAATTCCTTGCTCCATTGTTGGCCATGTTTTCCGCACCAAAAGCCCGCACACGTTTCCTAAGGGCACACAAGTGATTGCTCGCAACCAGGTGCGACTGGCTGAAGTCTGGATGGATGATTACAAGGAGATCTTTTACCGCCGTAACCAGCAAGCTGCACAGATTGCAAAAGAGGTGCGTACAGCATGTTACTCTGATGCACCTTTTGTGTGTCTGTGGGATTCTTTTAATTTTCCTGAAATTAAAAACTTGTGTTTTTAAGGCTACTAATTACCTCCCGAATCTGCTTTAAGAGAGGTTTGAGCAAATCCAACTCCTGTCTATGCATTGCATACAAGAAGCATTAAATATGATTATGCATTACTTCAGATACTCAAGTAATGAGTATCTGAAGAAAAACATAGCTCTACACTCAAAAGGACAAAATTTAATTTAAATGAGTGGAAATAGATCAGTTATTCAGGGGGCAAAACTGTTAACCAACAGAGGAAAAAGAGGCCTAGAGGAAGTCGGCTCTAGTAAATGACACTGTCTCTCAGGATTTCGCACCATGAGGTCCCTTAGATGCCATAAACATTTCCCTTTGGGCTACACCTCACAAAGCAGGCCAGCCCTCGCCCACTGGCTTCAGACAGACGTAGCTTTGTCAGCAGCTTCACAGAATGCGCTGTCGTAGCTATCAGTGAGCACTAGTGTGAGAAGCATCCTTGACTCATGATTATAGTAAGGCCCTCATTCTTTAAGAGAATTAGGCACCTGCAAATCCTGTTAAATGAGCCGTTACTCTCCAGTTTAAAACGTACAGTGATCAAATACTTGTCTGTAGTTAATTTATCGAATGAGTCATTGGAACGCTAAAATTTACCCGCTCGCTTAAGACAAGCACGTTTGCTGATAATCCATAAGATTAGTTTGTCTTTTCTTAATGTATTTTTTTTTCTTAATGGCAATAGAGCATGATGAGAATGCAATACCTGTACTGTTAAATGCTGTGAAATTTCACACAGATTCACAGCAGCCTTAGATTTTCCCGTAACACTAGCATCAGGACAGATGTTCACTATATATATTGTTTTGTGATCCTATGCCTTTTAAATGAATAACTTGGCCATGTGTATAATAAAGACTAGCTCTAACAGATCAACCACTGGGTTTTCAAAGAAAAACGGATTGTGTGTTTTGTTTGTCATGTAAACAACACTTCCAGATCTATCTAGAAATGCTCGTACTCTCAAAATTTCCGTCTTTTTGAGGTGATCTTATTCTTGATCTAAGAGAGTTTTGTCAGATATCTAACAGCAGAGACTAAATTGAATAGAAGTCGTCAGTCTCAGGCATTATTGCTTTGCAGTCAAGCCAAGGTAGCATCAAGCATGCCTGCAGCGTGCTTTGACAATTTAAGCTGTTTTGCCTCCCTGTCGTTGTGGTAACAGAAAACCTTTGGAGATATCTCCAAACGTGTGGAACTCCGTGAAAAGCTGCAGTGCAACAGCTTCTCCTGGTATTTGCAGAACATTTATCCAGAAGTCTTCATGCCTGATCTCAACCCACTTCGCTTTGGCTCAGTAAGATCACACACCAGACCACCAGCTCTCCTCTTTTCAAACCTCACAGCACACTGTCTAGCCACTGTGGGTTTCCACTTAGAATCTCCAGAGGATAGTGAGCAGTTCCAATTTAACACCACTGAAAGCACTCCGGAGGCTAAAGTTGTTTGAACAGCTTGCACTGGATGTTAGTTTTTCATTTTGTTTCCTCTCGCTGCTTTTCCCCTTCCCTCCTCTTCTCTGTAGGTGAAAAATGTGGGCAAGGACTCATGTCTGGATGCTGGGGAGAACAATGAGGGTGGGAAGCAACTGATCATGTACCCATGTCACGGCCTAGGAGGAAACCAGGTCAGTGGGAAAATGTCTGTTCTATCTCTTTTTGACAAGTTGAGTATATTTACTTTAACTACATGAGTTGGTGTTTTTTTTTTTTTTTTTTTTTGTGCTGAAGTATTTTGAGTACTCCACGCATCACGAGATTTGACACAACATTCAGAAGGAGCTGTGTTTGCACGGGGGGGGGGGG
>VUQK01042970.1:2284-17526 GCA_015106715.1 Bujurquina vittata
GCGATCTTTTATGCAGCAGTATGTTGGAGCAGCACCTTATCTACAGCTGAGAGGAAGCGGATAGACAAGCTCATCATCAAGAAGGCCAGCTCTGTCCTAGGATGTCCTCTCGACTCAGTGCAGGTGGTGGGAGACAGAAGGACTCTGACCAAAATAACATCACTGATGGACAGGGTCTCCCACCCCATGCATGAAGCTGTTGCAGAGCTGGAGAGCTCCTTCAGTGACACACTGCTGCATCCTAAATGCACAAAGGAGCGTTACCGCAGATTCTTCCTCCCAGCAGCTGTAAGACTGTATAACCATCACTGCTCCCAACAAAACCACAATAAATAAACCATCACTGCTCTCAACAAAACCACAATAACATACACATTGTAGGATAATATAATATATTGTAAAAAGTCCGGCCTGTTAAAGGTTCAACACAGGCACATACATTGTATAGAGTATTATTATTAGTATTATTGTTATTGTTATTATCGTTAATCTTGTTTGTTTATATATATATTATATTTCTATTTATAATAACTCCAGCTGCTGTTACACCCAAATTCCCCCTCTGTGGGACAATAAAGGCTGTTTCTTCTTCTTCTTCTATACATGAATGTGCTTGTTTGGTATGGTGACCCAGAGCAATCAGTGTGTGAAGACGTGGGTAATGGGCTTCTCCTTTGTTCATGCTTGTAGGCACTGCAGCTGTCTTTATGTTACTTCAGTGAGGCTAAACCTGTTTTGGGCTTTTGGTAGTCTAGTTAAAGAAGATGGTGTGAGTTTACAGCATAAGCTTAGATAAATGTGCCTGTTCCCCAGACTTCTGACACCAGTTGTTTTCCATGGTGCAGATCAAAAACTGGAATGATACTATTAACACTATTGATTACTGCTATGCTATTATTTTTGCACTGAAAATGTGTGTTGCGAGAGAGAGAGAGAGAATGTGATACTGTGTTTGCGCTGATGCAACATGGCAGTAAGGAACCAAATAATATCGGCCCTGGGGGATGTCACAGAGTCGTTACACCTGTGAACCTCAATAAAAGAAGAGACAGGACTGTTCTAACAGACAGGGAGTTCTAACAGCGCAAAACATAATAGCTGAAAAGGACTCTGTGACTTGCACTTCAGCAACAGAAGTTTCATTCCAGGGTATGCAGAGAACCTGTCATAACGTGCAGCGCTTTATAAACCTGCAAAAGAATTTAAAAATCAATACTCAGACCAACGGGTAAAAACTGATATAACGTGCACTCTGCCTCTGCCTCAGGGCTGTACCTGACTCCCGATTTGTTCGGCTTGGATCAGATAGGAGTGTGTTACACTGGAGAAACCTGGTAGATTTTCAGTGAATAACAATTATGATTGGAGCATGACTTGGTGAATACAATTTTGTAGCCTCAGATGGTATGAATACATTTTTATGTCTGTGGTTTTTGTCTTTGGTATTTTTTAACCTTTACCAACTAAAATTCATCTTGTTAGGGCGGTTCTTGCTGGTCATAACACGTCTGGCTTTGCAGAGCTTACGCACTTTTCACAGCGATCTGTAAACTATGCCTGTTCTACACTGTACACACTTAAACTATGCAGCAAGTGAAAATGCTAAATACACGCATAAAATAAAAATAAGAAAAATCAATATATATAAAAACGCAGTGGAGATGAACTAATTATATTACTCTGCTAAATGGGCATTAAAGTTCAATTTATTATCAATAATTGTGTCCAGATACTTGAGTACGTGAGTGACTACTGCTTCGATCTTCTGATCTTTAATGATAGTTTGCAGATAAGGGCAAATAACCATCTCCTTATCATGAAGGTTTTTAAACTCAAATTATGCGCACAGCACCACTTGCAAATATAATTTATGATAGACAGCCATTATTCTGTTTGGCATTCTAGTGTGAACCTGGGACATCTACATACTCTAAGACATGCCTGTCTCAGTACTGCCTTCTGCAAACATTGGTATACAAAATAAAAGGCAGAAGAGACACAATGTAGCCCCGAGGAGAACTAGCAGAACAGAAGGGAGTACTCAAAAACCCCAGATAACAATAAATAGTAAATGGACTACTTCTTATAAAGTGCTTTTCTATTCTACTTGAGCACTCAGTGGACTTTATGCAGCATGCCTCATTCAGGCATTTGGAGGCAACAAGAGAGAAAGAGAGGAATGGGTTTGGAGATTAGAGCAGGGACTCTAAATGTAAAGGGAAAGAGCTGGCTGATGAGAGAGCAGCAGTGATGGACAGGTTGACTGATGAGGTCAGAGAGGAGTCTCCATGGACTACGATGTTTGCAACATTATGTTTTGTAGTGAAAGTAGGGAGCAGGTGGAAGAGAGCCTGGAGAGGTCGAGGTATGTTCTGGAGCAAAGAGGAAAATCAGTAGAAGCCAGATGAGTTATGTGTGTGAATGAGAGGGAGTCAAGTGGAAAGGTGAGGCTGTAGGGAGAAGAGGTAGAGAAGTTGGAAGAGTTTAAATGCCTGGAGTCAGCCATTCAAAGCAACAGATGAGAGGTGAAGAAGAGAGTGCAGGCAGGGTGGAGTGGGTGGAGAAGAGTGTCAGGGGTGATTTTTGACTGAAGACAGGAGGCTGAGCTGGTGGTGGCAGAGTTGAAGATGTTAAGATATTTATTGGGCATTACCAGAATGAGTAAGATTAAAAATGAGTAGGTTGAGAACTGTGGAGACACTGTTAGAAAGGCAACACTGAGATGGTTTGGACATGTACCGAGGAAGGATAGTGGATATATTGAACAAAGGAACAATGAACTTCCAAGGAGGTGGAAAAGAGGAAGACCACAGAGAGGATTCATGGATGTAGTGAAGGAGGACAATGCAGAGGGCTGGTGTGATGGAGGAGGATGCTAGGGATGGGGTGAGATGGAGGCAGGTGATCTACCGTGGTGACCCCTAAAGGGAGCAGTTGAAAAAAGAACAGAGGAGCTAATTTACTCACTTTCAACAACAAAGGGGGTTAATGGGCATCAGTTTAGGTCACAAGCCAAATATGCGACAATATGCTGCAAGGCTAAATGCAGAGGCCTGGTTCAGTTCTGACCTGAGGCCCTTTGTTGTGTGTCTTCTCTCTCTGCTTTCCTGTCTCTCTTCATTGTGCTATTTAATAAAGATGAAAAAGATGATGTTAGTTTGGTCTTAATTTAAGAGGCCCCTTCTATGTTCCTCAGGTTGTGTTCAATGTGTCTGTGGAGCTTTCTGGATGCCTGTCAGGAGTTCGGCACTTCTCCCTCAAACCTGTGGGCCTACAGGACAGTTTGGAGATAGAACTGGAGTCTCTTTGCTCCTGTGACTGCCGGCAGCCTCCTAAAGCAAACACCAGCCAGTGCACTGAGGGTCAAGGGGCTTTCCAGTGTGGAGTGTGCGTGTGTCAGCCGGGGTTCCTGGGAGCACAATGCGAATGCAATGAGGAGAGCACTTTGTTGAGCAACTGCCTCGCAAACAATGAGTCTGAAATATGCAGTGGTCAGGGGCAGTGCTACTGTGGACAGTGTGTGTGTCATGCATCCAGCTTTGGCCGCATCTACGGACCTTTCTGCGAGTGTAACAATTATTCCTGTGTTCGTTTCCATGGGGAGCTCTGCGGAGGTGAGTAATTACATGTGAATGCTGTGACTTATTCATGTGTTTTTGTGGAAAGCCTATTTTTTTGAAAGAGTTCTTGTCTGCAGGCCATGGAGTGTGCGACTGCGGAGAGTGCGTCTGTGAAAGTGGCTGGAAAGGGGAGTACTGTAACTGCAGCACCAGCACCAAGGCATGCATGTCAGAGGATGGTTCGCTCTGCAGTGGCAAGGGGAAATGTGAGTGTGGACAATGTGTCTGTACTATACCTGGAGCATCTGGGGACAAGTGTGAGAAGTGCCCAACATGTGGAAACTCCTGTACATCTGCAAGGTGAGAACACAGTCATTCCATCACTTCTTTCAGCTGAACAAGGGCATAAAGTCGAGGATTTTTTCAGTGTCACATCAGTGATTGGTAATTCTTTACCTCAAAGATACAAGATATCGCCTCCTTATGCCGCGTGATCTGCCTGTTCTTTTGAGCTCAGGCATATCAGGTTCTGGCCCTGTTGTTCACATGTGTCTACACCTTCCGTGTAACATCAAAAGACACTAATGTCCCCAACGCAGCATTGAGAGATTTCCTTTCCCCATTGTAAAAGCAGCTGTCAGGGCTAGGACCATTTGATACCACTGTTACAGGGGAGACTCGTGATAGAGAGTGAGCGAAGCCTTGGGAAAAAGCTGATAAGTGGGCACGACTGTGATTTCTCCTTTCGCCCAGTGTCAGCGAGTGAAGCCCCATTAAATGCTTACTGGATCATCTTAACGTTTTGCTTTCCTGCTTGTTTCAACACCAGGACCTGTGTAGAGTGTCATCTTCAAGATAAGGATGATGCTGAGTTGTGCGATCAAAGGTGCAGCGTACCTAGGATTTGCATCAACACAACAGGAGGTAAAGGACTCCCTAACTTACCTGTTTTTACTTGACTTTCATTCAGCTTCTTACTCTAACCCACTACTTTTCTTTCCCTAACCTAAACTTATGCTAAAATTAAATGATTTACCTAATAGGGATGTGCAGTTTGTCCCCAGGAGGAGGGCATAATGTAACTGTAGATCGCCATAATGTGAATAATGCCCAAATTATATATAAACCATCCCATTTGTCTCACCAAGGTGCAATCAACAAGTTTTCTATTTCTGTCTATAACAGTCCATAAATTTGGTCCTTCCTCATTCAAAGCTGTCTTTTTAGAAAGCCCCACAAGGCAGTGACTCAGTGTTTTTTGTTGGTGTGGCTAAAAAAAGGCGCTGCTTTTTCAGTCTGTTACAGCAGAAAGTACTGCCTGGTAGTCAGGCCGTACACGTGTCCCTGGTGCAGTTTAAATCATGCACAGAAATTTCCTTTGCAGTTTAGGTAACACACAATGCAGTTGTCTCACAACTTTAAATCCCTGGACTTGATAGTCCTACACACAGCAAGGCATGGTATGAAAACTGAGAGTGGTTTAAATCAGGTCTGACTTTAGTTTTCTATGGCTGCACTTTGGGAACTTTTTGATTACACCTTTTATAGTTCAGGCCTCATAAGAAATTAAAAAAAAAGCCAGAACCCTCAAGATATGAAAAGGATGAAAAGGGAGTTTCCAAACAGCGACATTTACAATGCAGTGAAAACTATTACTTTTTCATTTTTCTTAGGCGTCTTCTCGCCATTCATGTGCATACACTAGCTGAGGGCTGAAAGGCATTTTGACATCTAAACTTGTATGTCAGACTCTTTTGGAAGCGGTTCACAAGGAAGAATGTGCAAAACAGGCTCTGCTTCCAACTGCCACCACGAGACACTGATATGACACCGACAGCATAATAAGACACACTTTCTTTCTGTGGTGTCACCAAGCAGGATCTCAAGCAGGGTTCAAGCCTATGCAGATTACCTTTCCTAATTCAATGCTATTAACTGAAATACATGAAAGGAAAACACAATCAAAAATATATATATATTTTTTAGAGAATGGCCAGGAGCAAAATATTTAATCTGGCTTGTTTTTAATGAGCTAAAACACAGAAACTCCTTAAAACCCAGCGAAACATGCTAAAATTATACAGCATCAGACGTTAACTCTGAATCAGCAGCTTTTCTACAGGGATAAAAAGCCCACTGGATTTGTATTCATAGAAATAATATAGAACATGACCATAAGTCAAAGCATGGGTTTTTGCACCATCACCTCCCTGTCCTGTAAAGGCTCTGGTGTTTTTGATGGTGGTATCAACACAGAGCCCTGTTAAGTTTCAGCGAGGGTCGCTGGTTTGGAGGAATGCTGACCTCCATCGACTCAGGTGTTTCTCTGAAGTCTGCGCCCCCCTCCTCTCTAACGCAACACCATCCATGTCCTTTCGGGCAGCGTGGTACAATGGGGAACATATTATTTACCTTGTTGTACAGGCAACGCTATTATAGTGCCTGTGAATAGCCAAAGAGCCTGGTCTTCCTTTGTAGAGGACTTGATTTTAAAGCCGCTGTACTTGTGCAAGCTGAGAGGTATATCTGATTATCGCAGAGGATTTTCAAGCTTCAGATGTGAAATACAATGGTTCGGTCCACACGCACACATGAACACACACCAGATTGTAGTCTTTGATAATGAAGTCACACCGACAGCACAACAGAGGAGAGTATATCATCTGACATTCTCAGCACAATGTCCAAAGAGAAGATGATAGCCTTTCTTATGGATCTGTATGTTCACATTTCCTCCCAGATTATGACAAGAGCCCTTCTATGGCATGCACACTTATGATGGAGAATGAGTGCTGGGCATCGTTTAAAGTGGTGCAAGGCGAGATGGGCACCACTGCATATGACCTCCAGATATACGGTAAGCTTGATGTCAGCATGGACGATTAAAATGGTACTCTCGTACCATGCAAGTCTCATCTCATCCTTGTGTCCTGTCTCAGGGTGTCCAGAGCCTCCCAACGTCCCCGTGATTCTTCTTGGGGTCTCTCTTTCTGTCGTGTGTATCGGCCTGATCCTGCTGGCCGTGTGGAAGGTGCTGGTGTCAGTCCATGACCGTAAGGAGGTGGCCAAGTTTGAGGCTGAGAAGGCAAAGGCAAAATGGCAGACGGTAAGCCCTTGAAATGATTTTGCTTTATATTCTTTCCACTATGTTTTTAGTTGTTGTTGTTGAGCTCAGATTAATAATTATAGAGCCAGAGGATGTATTAGGCATTCATCAGTTTGTAGAAATGTTACCACAGTATCAAACGCTTCTGGAACCGCCTTAGGCAGAAATAACTTGAGAGAAGAATTTCTGATCATTATAGAGGGATTTTGGCCTGCTCTTCTTTACAACTGTGCTTCAGTTTGTTGAGGTTTGTAAGGATTCATTCATGCACAGCTCTCTTAATGTCCCACGGCAGCATTTTCAATCAATCAGGTTGAGGTCTGAATTTTGACCGGGCCATTTGAACACTTTGATTCTTTTCATTTCAGCCATTCTGTTATAGATTTGCTGGTCTACTTGGGATTATTGTCCTGTTGCATGAAGCACTTTAGGTCAGGCTTTAGCTATCGGACCTCACATTTGACTCAAGAATTCTTTGGTATACAGACTGCAGATGCCCGGGTCTTGCGGCTGCAAAACAAGCACCCCTCCACTGCACTGTTTGACAGTTGGTATGAGGTGTTTGTGCTGATATGCTGTGTTTGTTTTGTTCCAAATGTGGTGCTCTTCATCATGGCCAAACATCTCCACTTTGGTCTCGTCTGTCCAAAGGACATTGTTCCAGAAGTTTTGTGGTTTGTTCAGATGCAACTTTGCAAACCTAAACCGTGCTACTGTGTTCTTTTTAGGGAAAAGAGGTTTTCTCCTGCAACCTTTCCAAACACGCCAAACTTGTTCTATTTGTACTGTCATGAACTTTAACATCCTGAGGTTTGAAGAATCTGAGATGTAGTGGGTTTTTTTTGCAACAATTTTTTTTTTTAACCTTGGGGGGAATTTGCTGGAATGACCACTGCTGAAAAGACTGTGGCCAAATGCTCTAGACCTGCAAACTGTCAAACGTTTACTTAGAGGTGCTTACACTCAATAATCAATAAATGAAGTGTATTTAATCAGCAGCACCTGGCTGCTACTGATCCTCTGACACTACAGAAGCAGTAAGAGTCCTGTGAAAACTTTCTTTTTCACGTGACTGTATGAAAACCTTTCTAAAAGGCATTTACAAGCTTCTTGATTTGGGCAAAATGGGCCTGGAGCACAGAGCCACAGCTGGGAAGGTTTACAGGACCAACAAATTTTTGGTTTTAATATTTTCATGGCATTTTTAACAACAGGAAAAAACAAAAACTCATTGTGTTCTTTCTTTGTTTCCTTTCAGGGGACCAACCCTCTGTTCAGGAGCTCGACGTCTACATACAGAAACGTAACTTATAATAACGCACAGAGAGAAAAGACTATCACTATGAACCCCTACTGATGAGAAACTGGATGCATCTGAGTGCACTTAAGTGTGTGTGTGTGTATGTGTGTGTGTGTGAGACAGAGATATTTCTTTTTTGTATTGAATAGGTTTTTTATGAATCTCTGTGTTGATTCAGAGATGTTCTAGTGCAGTAGACGACACTGTGAACAGAAGAACGCTGCAAGATGAATTTGCTGCTGTAGAAGTGCACTGTACTGCTAAACACTGGACTTGTCTGTTGCGTGGCCTAACACTAGTGCTCATGCTGTAACTTGCAGCTTGGAGCAGTCTACACTACAAGTGGTGTACTACTGAATGAGAATGTGTAAATATACAGGTGTAAGATTGTTTTTTGTTAATAATGTGTCTATTATTTTATTGTAAAACAAGGCTGAGCACGGTGGCGCGGTGGTTAGCACTGATGCCTCACTGCTGAATACCATCTGGAAGGCCTGGGTTTGATTCCACCTTGGCCCGGCCTCTCTCTCACTGTGTGGAGTTTCCATGTTCTCCCTGTGTCTGCGTGGGTTTCTTCGCACAGTCCAAAGACATGCATACTGGGGTTGGGTTAACTGGTTACACTAAATTGTGCATAGGTGTGAATGCGAGCATGAATGGTTGTCTATCTGTGTTGGCCCTGCGACAGGCTGGCGACCTGTCCAGGGTGTACCCTGCCTCTTGCCCTATGTCAGCTGGGATATGTTCCAGGCCCCCCCCCCCACGACCCTCAAAAACATAAGCGGATGAATGGATGGCTGAGCCTTCAATTTTAATAACTGTTGTCGTTTTTAGCTTTTTTTAATGGTACGTGGCACATAATAAAAGTTGGATTTGACATTTTGTGAAATGACTCTTCTGCTGTTCAGGTTTTAACTGCAGGTTGCAACACAGTTCTCACAAACACTGGGCACACTGATCTGATTTTGCTTACAGTGCGATCACTCAGCACTCTGGTCTCTGTGTTTCCATTTCATAGCAAGGCAACCTGCCCTGGGTACTGAGGCTCTGTTCACTGTGTGTCAGCTTGATTACCTGTTTGCAAATTTGACTGAAAATGCAATAAGATAGGATACTTTATTTATCGCCCAAAGATAGGAAATTCCCTTCACATTTAACTAAGTAGAAAGAAGTATGTTTCCTAGGGTTGAGGGGAAGGGGAGCAGGGCTGCAACAGAGGAGGATCCAGTGCAAATGACCAAAGTGATGTTGATGGAGAGAAACTCAAGGTCTCCCAGTCCACAGACTGGTGAAACACCCGGGTAGAGACAGAAGAGACAGACTCAAAGGACAAGGGGAATTTGAAGGTGAAAGCGGGAATGACCAAGAGGACAATGGGAGAGAAATCCCCTCTAGGGGTTAAAAAAAAGTTAAAAACATTACACAAAATCAAGGAATTCAATAAGCGAAAATGTAAAAATACAATAAGTTGAATAAAACACAAGAAAACGCTATGTAAAAAAGTGGAATTTAATAAAATTAAATGACCTCAATAAAGTCAGTAAGGCACCTGTGTCCTGTGGAAGGGTTTCAACAGTTCTAACATGCTTGTTTGTTTTCATCATGTATTTTTCTCACTTTTCTTCAAATTCCCACATATATAAATTTTGGGATCAGACACTCTGACTCCAGCGGGACTAACTGTGATGTTACAGCTCTGGTTGATCTCTGGGTATTTGTGCCAAACATGGCACAGCCGCCGTCTAGGCTGTAGTTTGCGGTGTGCAGTGTACCTGAGAGCAGCTGTTCGTAGTCATACGTTTCATACAGCCTGGCTTGTCTATCTGCCCACTGTCGGACTGGTTTTTCCCCTCAAGTTCTTTGGTTGAGTCTAAATACAGACTTGTGGCTCTGCCCCAGTGAAAACAGTCCGGAGCGGCAGGAATGCAACTTTCAGCCCGGACAGCAGCGGCTCCTCCGTCAGACGTGACGTCGCTGCTTCTCCGCTGAAAGACCAAAAAACGACCGAGGAAGTTTTCTCCGAGGGCAGGAAAAAAGAAAAAGAAAAAAAGAAACAGAAAACATCGAGCCCCCCAAAATAGTCGCGGAGAATGTGCGGACACTGGCTCTCTGCATCCAGCTGTCGAAATGTTCATCCAGTTGTGCCGCTGCATCGACTCCGCGCCTGTTGTGGCGATTATTTGCGTAACTGTGTTGTTGGCGAAAAGCTGTGTGTGTGTCGCTGAGGAGGACGATGAGATCCTGGAGAGAAAAGAGCTCATGGAGTTTTACAGTAAGTCAACAGCGTCGCTGCAGCGAGTTTAATGCCCTGCATGATGATAAGTCCACCCTTTTGTGTTGTTTCATGCTTTAAAAATAACGGGGTTGTATATCTTTGCATGGAGGGGGTGAAGGAGAGTCTTATTCTTATTGTGTTGAGCTTTTTATGATCTTTTTTTAATGCAAAGACTGGAGCTCTCCCCGGATCTCATGTGGCGGTCCGTGGACCACAATTTGAGCCTCACATCTGCACCAGGATCACATTTCTCGCTGTTTTCTTCTTCTTTTTTTCTTTTCTCCTTTTTCCTCTGTGTGTGTGTGTGTGTGTGTGTGTTTGTTGTGATAAAACGCAACTCAAGTGCAAAATAAACTTCAACTCTTCCTTTCCCCTTCATGTAAGTTAATTTTAGATTAGAAGACGTGCTTTTTTGGGGGGGAATGTATTAAACATGTTGTGAATAAGGAACAATAGGCCTTTTTTCCCAGTAGCATGCAGAATTAAAAAGCAGCCTGTTTATTATGAGTGCAACTGACCAGCCAATCATCTGAGTGAGAAGCATTTGTGTTGTCCTGGAGTAATGTCAAACATTCACTTTTGCATATGTGAGAATGTGCTGATTTTCTTCATTTTTCCAGTATTGCTTGTTAAAGAGTTGGGAAAATAGAAAAAGAAGAGCATGATAGTGGCAGATTTCTCAAATGTGAAAATCTGGGCATGTTTAAGCAATGAATTAGTCAAAAATATCTGCAGCTCATTGAACTGTAAGGGAAATCATTAGCTGCAGCCCCAGTTTGCTCATTTTGTTCACTCAGTTTGGACCAGATCAGCCCACCTTGTCCTCCAAAATGCAAATAAATGCTGTTTGTGCATCTTAATATTATGGTGTAGTTCTTATAAAAAACACAGAGGAAGGAAACACAGAGGATACTGAAAATACCCATTTGGTGATGGATGTGCACACCAATGCCATTTTTTCAAACAATCTTTCCAGCCATGTGAATACTCACAATCAATGTGAGTATTTATTTTTGATCCGGTAACGCATGCTGCTGTTTTTCTTTGTCCCTATAAGATAAAGAGATGAAGGAAGAGATCATCCCTCCAGCTCTTTTTGTCACTGCTATTTGAAAACATCCTCTCTCTTTTTTTTGAGTATCCAGTTACACAAAGACCGTGATGTGTTTCTACAGACAAAGGCTCCATGCAAGCTTTCCTCGAGCTCAAACATTGCTCCATCTTTACTTTCAGAACTGGTTTTATCTCTAAAACTTTGCATTGTACTAAGCGGGTTATGCAGTATATCTTGGGCAGACTATGCAAATGCTCCATTATTTATGCCACACATTCACATGAATTGTCCCACATTGTCCCCATTTCATCTGCTTCTTCTTTTCTGTCAATCACGTCCTTCCAGAGAAGGGTCTGTTCATCCTGGAGAGTGAGCCGCTGAAGCGGTGCATCTCAGTGGATCGCTCTAACCTAGTGCTGGAGGATTGCGAGCGTCCAATGCGCCGCATGCTGTGGAAGTGGGTCTCCCGGCATCGTCTCTTTAATCTGGGCACCAGCACGTGCCTGGGTCTCAACATTTCCGATGCGACGCAGCCTCTCGGGATGTTCGAGTGTGACACGGCCCTCCCCGTGCTGTGGTGGCGCTGCAGTGGAAACATGCTGTATGGGGCATCCCAGTGGAGGGTGACTGCGGCTGGACGTTTGGTGGTGGTAAAGAAAAACATTTACCATGGTTGGAAAAGGTATAACTCTCCCAGAGAGGGTCCCTGCTCATATCCATATGAAGGTAAACCCTCTCAGACATCCGGTGTGCATTCATAATCATCCTCAAGCTTGTCTGGACAAAGTATTTGTTACTTCAAGTTATACTCTACATGTTTTATTTACAGATATCCACACTTTGTTGGGGAATGCACATGGGATGCCATGTGCTTTTCCTTTTAAATACAATAACAAATGGTACTCTGAGTGTACTACTGAGGGGCGTGAGGACCAACTTCTGTGGTGCTCTACCACCACTCGCTATGATAAAGCTGAAAGATGGGGCTTCTGTCCAGTGCGAGGTAAAGTGGGCACGCAGACACACCAGTGTAGGAAAGGAATGCAAGTTATCACAGGTCATTGGTGCCGTGTGCTCAACATTGACATGTTCATACACACCCACATTACCTTTGTTTTTATCAGTTTTCTCCTGCCTTTTGTCAAAGATTCCAGTTGTGAGCACTTCTGGGAGTCAAACCACGACTTGCGTGCATGTTACCAGTTCAACCTGTACACCATCCTAACCTGGAGTCAGGCGCTGTCTACCTGCCAGGCCCAAGGTGGAAACTTGCTCAGCATCACCAGCGTGGCAGAACACAAGTATATCAGAGGTAGGCGTCGGTTAGAAAACGCATGCAGGAACCACAGAGCAGCTGAAAGAAACATTGCACTGTAAACCCTAGAGATGCTGGTATACATGAGCAGTTGAAATACTCAAACTAGCCCATCTGATACCAACAACCGTGTCACATTTGCCACTTAAATCACCTTTCTTCTCCATTGTAAGGGTAATCTTGGCCATGTGTAGAAGCTCTGAGTTGCTGCCACTTGATTGGTTGATTAGATAATTGCATTAAAAAGCAGCTGAACGGGTGTACCTAAAAAAGTATCCGATCAGGGCACATTCAGTGAAGTTTTTTTGAAGACTCATACAGCATGGTTTTGTGTTTGCATCTTGTGGTAGATCGAATGGCAAGTGCTGGGGCAATGGTGTGGACTGGACTTAACCACATTAAGGATGGGCATGGATGGCAGTGGTCTGACGGAGCCCCTCTGTCGCTGGTCAATTTCACCACAGGTACTGACTACTGGTTTCCATCAGGACCAAGTGAGAGGAAAATTTACTCTGTGTATATGGTTATATCAGTGATAAGCCAAAATGCTGTTGGGGAGAGTTACTGTAACAGGTAATGAGAATATTACAAATGTCTCTCCAGCAAAGGCAAAAAATAGGAGCTTGTGTAAATGATGAGGAAATAAAGCCAACAAAATTTGGTTCTATTTGTGCCCATCAGGTCTCCCAGCCAGCCCACTGCAGGACAATAAACAGTGTGGGGTGTACTCAGGATTTGAGGGTCACTGGCAGAGTCTTTCCTGTGAATCTGCTCTGCCTTATATCTGCAAGAAGACACCTAACAACAGCCGCAGAGCTGAACCATTTGGTGAGAACATGTTAACGCATAGGAGACACAAACACTGGAGACTCCTTCCCTGCATCTTCCGCGGTATCTTACTCATATTAGTCAATCCGTACTGTGGCCAAACACATCTGACCCTAAATCCAGTTCATTTTAGTTTGGGATCAATTAATGCTTGAAAAGGTGAGCCCAGGTGCAGTTCATCTGGGCTCCAGCACATTATCCATGTAGTGTGACTCTGTTCGTGTCCCAAGATGGATCAGCAATGTTTCCTCAACCATAGCTGCCTCTGTAATATTGTTTTGTTAAATAATTAACAAATTATGAAGGGGAGTGAGTGTGCTAGGCAGCGGAGGAATGTAAATGCAGGGCAGTCGAGCTCAAGCTCGGTGCAAGGCAACTATGTCTAGTGTGAGTATCCCTCTTAGAATGTGACTCAACAGCTGCACTACACCTGGGGAGTAAACTTTTGACCTTCCTCTCTGTTGCATCGTTGGCCCCTCTCCTCTCGCAGAGCACTGGCAGTATATCCATACTGAGTGTGCGACTGGCTGGTGGCCTCACAATGGTTTCTGCTACTTGGTGCTGCCAGAAGCAGAAGCAGGAAGCTGGGAGGAGACTTCTCAAGCATGTGGTTCTCACGGGGCAAATCTCACCAGCCTCCATTCGTTGTCTGAGGTGGAAATGCTGCTCCACCTTCTGGCTAACTGTAAGGGGCATTATGCAGTTCAGATATTTAGTGCTGCATTTGCTGTGCACTGTAAACACTAAATGCTATGGTATGTGTGTCCTCATATTTCACAGATTCTGGGGGGAGTGTGGAGGTGTGGATTGGACTTTGGAAACAGGCATCATTGCCAGCTGTAGAGTGGTCTGATGGCTCACCGGTGACTCTCACTCTGTGGCACCAGTATCACCCTCTTCATAACTTAACCGATGCAACGCTGTGTACTAAAGTGGACAGGAAGGTGGGAAACCCTGTGTTGGTGCAAAAACTCTATAGCATTTACATTTCTGATTAATTTGCCCTTTTTTCTGATGATTTAATTAATAGAAATTTTAAATATGCCCACTTTTACCCTTTTATCCTTTTATTAATACAACAAAAAGAAGGTCCCCCTAATCTATGACCAGAAAAGCCCCCTGTCTCATATTTCAGTAGCTGAATACATTTCCATCACTCTTTTGAAGTAGGCTTTTGCGGAGTCTTGATTAATAAGCTGCAGAAATAGCTGCCACTTTATTTTTTGTCAATCAACTAATAAATGAGCCATCTAATTATGTCAGGGTTAATAACTTTATAATATTGGTACGCATTCACTGTGTGCTGTGACTGTGAGAGTGAAATGCAAAACCTTTTGAAAATATATTTCACAGAGCGGCAACTGGCTGTTAGCCTCATGTGATGAGCGACTGCCTGCGGCGTGCAGAAGAGAGAGCCAGAATGGCGTTCACCACCATGGAACCTGGGATGATGGCTGTCCCGAGGTAGGAACACAGAGGGACAAGTGTACACAAACACACACATCCATGTGTGCATGTACTCAAACTCTAGTCTTTGAGCAAGATCAGACAAGTCATCTACTCAGAATAGGGCAAGGGTCAGGGTTAGGACTGATCCATCAGTGTATTTATCATTATTTGTATTCTTTTGTAAGGGAGATTTTTCCCAGCTAGATCCTATTTGCTTATACCATCTCTGCATAAACAAGAGTTTACAAGAGTAACTCAGGAGTTTGATAAAGTATTGTGATCCTAATTGATTCTTTTTTTTTTTTTTTACAGTATAAGCAACTTATTTTTAGGTTTTTCAGGCATATTGTGTGTT
>VUQK01042973.1:0-11118 GCA_015106715.1 Bujurquina vittata
GGAACATGTGAGTTAGGCAGATGGGTGGTCCTGAAGTGTCTCAAAGCGAGCAAAGAAACAGTTGAGTTCCTCTGCTAGCGACACACTCAGGTCTCCAGCAGTCACATCACAGCCTCTGAAGTTTGTGATGTTCTGGATGCCCTGCAACACCTCCCGTGTCCTATTGCTGGACAGGTGAGACTCAATTTTCCTCCTGTAGTCCGCCTTGGCTTTTTTAATTCCTCTCTTCAGGTCGGCTCGAGCAGCTCTGTAAAGAGCTCTGTCGCCTGACCTGAAGGCAGCATCGCGGGTTTTGAGGAGTGAGCGAATGAATGAAATAATAAATGAAAGCATGCAGGATAAATATATAAACGTTGCACATAAATAAAAGGTAAGTGTTCAGGTTCAGTTACGGAGTGTTGCTGAACATCATACCTCCATGAAAACTCTCTCAATAACACCACAAAATCACTGAAGACAGCTGCAGCTGGTACAGAGATGTTTACATTGTCTTTATAGTCACTAATGCACGGATGCCAGAATTGATGTAAAAAGCTGTTGGACGTGATGTCCCATACAGCACCAGCAGGATTTGCTAAAGCTAGAGTGCAGCTTGGGTCAGCACTATTAAACCCATGAAGTTCTGCCAGGTTTGATGTGGATCTGTTCTCAGTGGTGAGCTTTGTAAAGATTTCCACCTGAGCCGGCCGTTTCTGCAGGACTGGAAACTACTGAGCTGCCGAGTGTTAATGATGGTGACGCCGTCAGCCGTTTGTGATTGGTTGTTTCAGAGCTCCTCTGACCTGAGTGCTCAGAGCTACATGAGGTCAAATTCTTGCCTAACATTCACTCTCATTTGGACAGCTCCCTCTTAAAGAGGAAAAATGAATCAAATGCAGTTAGAAAGCTTTTTCTTACTAAGTGAAAACATGTGTGCTGGCTCGCAGAGAAACTAAACCTTGGGGGTGGTTACTAAAGAAAGGTCTTAAAAGCATGAATCTGTCTCAAATTTAGCTCGGATGGTGACGTGAAACAGTTTTAGTCACGTCACTACCAGAATTCCCAGCACACAATGCTCCCATTTACGCATCCTGGACTGCATCGTTTGCTATTTTTGGAATAGGCTGGAGTTTGAACTTCACGGACCTAACCCCAACCTTAACCCATCAGACTGTAATTGGTGACAATAAATGGATGGATGTCAGTTGAACGACTGAGAGTAAAACTCCATAGACTGTATAGAAAACATGGACAGGTACATTGCTGACCCAATAACGAGCCATCTGTCAACTTCTTGCTAAATTTGCTGCTCCTCGGTCATTTTAATTTGAAATCTTGGGGCAGATGGTCTGCAGAATATCAAGGCTCTACTAAATGTGTCGTGGGGAGCTGTGTGGCAGGTGAGGTTGGACCCAAAACGCAGGACTCGTCAGGCAAAACCAAACTTAAACGTGCTTTATTAGACGAGTGAGACAAGAAATAACAAATACTGCTGCTGGTCGGGTGCCAGAACTAAAATACAGAAACTAAGGTACACACTGACGAAGACATGACAAAGGAGCAGGGAAGAACATGGGTTAGTGACAAACAGGATAATGAGACGATTCGGAACAGGTGGGAAAACCGCTGGGAAAAATGAAACATAACAGGACCAGGAAGTGAGACCAAATCCAGATGAGACTGACAAAGTAAAACAGGAAACAAGTAGAGACAGGACAGAGGAGACACTAGAACCCAGCGATGCGGGGAAGACGAGAACAAAGGGAAACAGGAACTCAGTATAAATACCTAATAACAGAACTTATAAAAATAATAAACTAAGAAGCAAAAGCAGAAGCAAACCAGGAGAATACAGTAGAAAAGGGATCCTCACATCCAGGCCTCGAGGGCCGGTATCCTGCAGGTTTTAGATGTGTCAAATGGCTGAATCACCTCCTCAGGATGCAGGCGAGTTCTCCAGAGTCCTGCTAATGACTTCTATATTTGACTCAGGTGTGTTGAAGCAGATCTAAAACCTGCAGGAGACCGGCCCTCAGGGCCTGGATGTGAGGGTCCCTGCTGTAGAACTTCAGTGAAAACAAAACTTAAACGACCCAGAACCACGACTGATGCATTTTTGATCTTTTATTTTATTGTATTTTTTCTAAATTTTCCAGAAAAACTGCACATTGATGTTTACTTTTAATCCCGACTCGTCCCTTATTCACAGGCCGAGTGTTGAATATGCAACGCTCTCCAAAAAATAAATAAATAAATCAGCTCACTGACGGTCGACCAAATTACTTCCTGTTTCAGGATGTCACACATGGTAAAATATTGGACAGCAGTGCTCTGTTGACCAACAGGACTCCTTTTAATTTTTATTTATTGGTGTGTTGTGACCGTCTTCAACAGTGCTGCATCAGAATTATGTCATTTTATGGTAAACGTCTCTCATTGTCCTCTGTAATATAAAAATCTGACCGAAATGTGTGGTCGGCATGACCTCTGGTCCACACTGAAACCCCGTCTGACTTCTCCTTCAGGTCGGCTGCTACGCCTCCATGAATAAGAAGGTGTACGCCATCGGTGGGGGCTCCTATGGGAAGCTGTTTGACTCCGTCGAATGCTTTGACCCTAAAACCCAGCAGTGGACGGGGCTGTGTCCTCTGAAAGAGAGAAGGTAAATGCAACTGGTCCTTTCAGAACGTAGTGTGGAGAAAGAGGATCTGTGATTCTAATGCTTCCTCACCGTCCCGGCTTCCCTTTCTCCCAGTGAGGATTTTTTGTGTTGCTGCATGTGCAACACTGAACATTTACCTTCTTTGCTTTGTTCTTGTTTATGTTGCACAACAGGAAATGAAACGTGGTTCTCTGGTCACTGTCGTTCTCCCTGATTTAGTTTTGGTTTCATTTTGACATCATAGCTACACTGACTCACAAGTGTTGCTGTTAATGTGGTTTTTGTTACTCTTCATTATTGTGTCGCAGCTTTTTTTTAGTATCGCTGGAATGGTAAACCACCCCACTCCTGCTTTAGTTTCATTCTTCTGTGTCACGTCTTCTTCTCTTCGTGGACCTCGTCTGCAGACTTGGATTACGGGCAGTCTGTCACACGGGTTGGTTTTCTGTGCAAAGTTGTGCAATTGTTGAATTGCATGTGGCAGCTATTTTTTCCCATGGGGCCCACACTTCCTGTACTTTTTAAACACCAATGCTGCATCTGCACTTTTGTTTACAGTATGTTCAGAATATGCTGAGGTTCCACTGCCCTCTCACAACCGCACCAGTGCTAAAAGAAAAATGCACGTTCAACAGAATCCAGCTCATATCAAGCTAAAACCATAAACTGTAAATAAAGGATGGACTTGGCCTCAGTCACATGATCTGTTGGTTTGTGAACTTTGTTTTTTTTTTTGCATACAGAGCTAAGATATGATTATAGATATTTATTTATCCCAGAGTTTAGGGCTGCAACGATTAGTTGACATTGTCGACAATAAAAATAGTTGATGATGAATTTAATTGTTGATTATAGTCGTTTTTTATTATTGGTGATTTATTTTTTTTTAATGGAGTGAGACGTCTTCCTGTCCGCCTGTCTCTGGCGGGCATGTTTAGTCATGTGGCTGTTGGTGAAACCGTGCCAACTTTGCTTTACAGATAAAGATTGATAAAGGCCAAAGCGAGGACCGGGGATGGGAGCGAATTTTGTTGACGAAATATTTTCGTCTTAGTTTTCGTCAACGACACCTTTTTTTCATGACGAAAACAAGACGAGAACGAAATTTAAAATACCTGAAAGGATAAAAACGATGACTAAATTAATTGACACTTTTGTCAACGACTGAAAACTAGACCCAAATGTTTGGCGGGGACGACATCCAATCAGAACTGATTTAATTTTGTGACAGGGCGGGACAAGTTAGAAAATATCCAATCAAAGCAGGGGTGTAAACCCGGGAAAGACTAAATGATGTAAACAATGTCTGCAGGAGAAAGAGCAGAGCCGATGTATGGACACATACATCCAATCGGTGTGTAAACCATGTGACTCTCTCGGCTAAAAACACCACAAATCTTAAACATCTGTGAGCCAGTCAGCAGATCTCCATGCAAAGGGAATCACTTTAATGTCCTGCAGGGAAAAGTGTTTTTCCCAGTTTGTGTTCAAAGAAAATCAGCACACCGCGTGGATCAGCCTTTATCTGAGTCCTGAACACTGTCTGTACCTTTCAGGGTCCTGCTGTGAAACACTGTATTATCTCCGTAAGGTGGTGTTAATGATCAGGTGTGTGGGAAGCAAGTGAAACCCTGATATTAATAATATTCCACAACTTTTAATAATGATTAATTTCATGTGTGTATAATGACAAAATCAAGGGAACTGTAGAAAAAGCATTTCCATTTTACACCCTTTATATTTTAGTCGACTGACTCGACTGTAGATTTAGTCGACTAAAATTATTCAGATGACTAAATTATGACTAAGACTAAATTTAATTTTCCTCAGAAGACTATGACTAAAACTAAATCAAAATTTGCTGTCAAAATGAACACTGGCGGGTAGGGTTATAGTTAGGGTATACGAAGGGATGCAGGAAGAAGGCTTTATGTACACAGATGGTGCTCGCCACACGGGGCAGGATTTCGCTGTCACTTTTTGGAGAAAAAAAATAGGTCACTAAGGGGGGTTGAAAATCCGCTAAGTTTGCAACACTGAGCCCAACCTTGGTCCAGGTGTTTTTCCGGCTTTGTTCCCGCTGTCTGCACTAACCTCGCGAGAACTGCCACCCAGGCTACTGCAGGTGGCAGTTCTCACGAGGCTAGTGACAGAATTCAGTTTGGAGCGGCAGAATTAATTTTTCAAAATTATTATATTAAAATACGGGAAATTTACTTGAAAAAAATAATACGAGAGGACAGCGAGGAAGAGGGGTAAAAGCTGATAGTTAAATAAGTGTCATTTCATAATGATGTGATTCATAATCCGATTAGTCGACTAATCGATTCAATAGTCGATGACTAATTGACTGTTGAAATAGTCATTATTTGCAGCGCTACCAGAGTTGGGAAGTTGTTTGTGTGAATGAGCGTCGAGTGTTATCAGCTAATGCTAGCTAGCTGCATTTATAAAGTGTAAGGGTGCAATGCATGCACATACTGTAATTAGTGCTAGGTAACAGACTAATTAAAGATTTCCATTCTTCAAAACTTAAGCACAGATTTGTGCACAGTCTCCATTGCTCATTCATTGCTCTTAAACCCACGTCGGTCTCCCAAATCCTCCAGTTTCCTGTATTCTTGGGCGCCCCCAGTACAACTTTGCAGTGTATGTTGTCAAATAACTAATAAAGACAAACACAAACATGATGAGAAGCAGTTCCATAAAAAAACTTCCTGGTTTCCAATGATCTGAAACATTTCCAGGTTTCTGTTGGTGCTCATGAACAATGACCAGCATTAAACTTTTTATTTCATCTCACAGTTTTGTTTCAGTCGGTGATACAGTCACATTATGAACATGTTTCTGTTATGGATACGTGTACTAGCTACTCTGTATCCACAGTTTCAGGTCACTCTTCAGTTTTTCTTTAACACAAAATAGACAAAGTTCATTTTTAGGGCCTGACCACTTGATTATGATTCCTGTAGTTTAATGTATTTCCAGTTCACTCGTTATCTGAAGGATCTTTAAATGAATGCTTAAACTAATACCAGCCTATCAGGATGTTTCCACTTCTCTGGTAAATTCTTCAGATTTCTCACTCAGGTTTGGGTCGGTGGCGTGCGGCGTTGGTCAGGAGCTTTACGTGTTCGGTGGAGTCAGAAGCCAAGAGAACGACAACCCCGAGCAACGCCAAATGACGACCTGCAAGTCTGAGTTCTACCACGATGAGATGAGGAGGTCAGCAGAAAACTGTCCATCAAAGCTGTGCGCAGCCACAGTGACGTAAACTGATCTGTGCCGTGCTTCTGTCGTCGCATTAAAATGCGTTCAGCTCAAAGAAGTCAAACCTGCTTTTTTAGACCAGGCTGTAAAAATGTGTTACTGCTGTTTGGAGCTGGTGATTATAGATACAGGTTCACTTAGAGGAACCTCTGAGTTGGCCTCATATCTGCTGCTTGGTTAGAACTTCATTCTTAAGAACATCTGGAAAACGGGAATGACCCATGTGGAATGAACAATATATACTATAATATCTCTATAAACCAGAGCCTTCCTTACAGTTTGTAAATGTGGCCGTTAAAAAAAATGTTCTGCTGCAGGTGGATGTTCCTTGATGACCAGAACCTGTGCATCCAGACCAGCTCCTCCTTTGTCTGCGGCGCCGTGCCCATTGGAGCCAGCATCTATGTGGTGGGAGACCTGGACACAGGTCAGTAAATCCAACACAGAAAGCTCTGCTGGGTTTTCAGGATGCTCAGTGACGGCTCTTCTCTCTGTGCACAGGCACCAACTTCGACTACATCCGGGAGTTTCGCCGCACCACCGGGACGTGGCACCGCATCAAGCAAATGTTACCCAGCGACCTCTCCAAAACAGCCTGTGCCAATCTGCGCATCGCCAATTGCCGACTGTTCCGCCTTCAGCTGAGTCAGGGCATGTTCCGAATCCGAATCTGACCCTGGGACAGCAGCCGGTGGCTCTGTGCTGCCTCCATATGTCTCCACTTTTGCACACTGGTACCCTATCTGCTGTAGGCCTGAGTTTATAGACAAACACTTAGCATTATAGTCCCAACACGTTGGTTTATATTCAAAACCCTTTTGATGTCTAATTATTGTACGGGACAGAACTGAACACTTTTTTAGTGTTAAAGGTTTTATGATGGTTTTATTAACGTCAATCTATTTTCTTTGTAGTGCGGGAGCATTTTTTTAAATTTTGTTTTAAAGGACATTCCTCATTAGTAAAGTCCTCTGGTTAGTTGGTGCGGGATTCAGCATATCCAAATAACTACCCCTGTATTCCACTAGAATCACACGGCCCGCTGCAGTGCAGGTTTATTAAAGGATCACTGTGGATCATTCACAGTGGTGTATATGCCGTTATTGATTTGTATTTATTATTGATGACGTCATGGTTCGTGATAACTCTTCTTGTGTCACCTTGTGGTGGAGGAAGCGATCAGCTTGACACGGCATCAGAGACACGCCAGCTGACCCAGTCACATGCATATTAAGCCACACGCACTGGTTTGTGTTACAAGTGTGGATGATATTGTTTAGCATCTGCTGGTGTTAGAGAGGTCACAGCAAAGGATCCAGCACCTATAATCGGTTTTCCGTGTTGCAGCAGCTTTAACTTCCTACGCAGTGTTTTACGAATGCTGCTCGATGCTCATGTTAAAGAAGGTCACAGATAATGAGGTGAGAGTCTGCAGGTGATCAGAGCGCCCCGCTGCAGACTGCTCTGAGGCAGGTAGCTCAGCTCATGCTAAGTGTTCATGGTAGTTCAGCGTAGTAGGGTCAGTGGCTTTAACACTGCTGATATTTTTAAACCATAATCTCAGACTTCTGGGTGCCCATAGTTACCTCGTGGTGCAATTTTACTTTGGGGATCAAATTTTAAAAAGGTGACATTGGTTAAGTATGTAAATGGCACAGACCTGAGAGCTCGCTCTCCTTTAGGGTGCACCAACCTAAGCCCCACAGTGCTGTGACGTAGTAACTAAAGTCTTACAGCTGTTACTGTGGGCGAGGAGTCTTGTTATGTCCCTGAACTCAATCATCACACAGTTTGGAAGAAGGAAGCTGGTGATTTTGAATCCACTGAAATCCTACGAGAACCTTCAGTAAGGACTGTTACTGTAAACTGTTGTCGCTGTGCGGCAAATGAATCACGTCGGTGTCGACAGAAAGGCTTTTAGTGACGCCGCCTGCTTCCCACGCACTGAACTCATGTCTGCACGTTTTTCTCTGCCCGCTCTCAAACTGTTGCACTGCTGACTTAGTGGATGTGCTGCAGCTCTCCCGACCTTTGACCTGGCTTTACAGTCGGTACAGTTTTGGCGTCTCTTGACCCTGTTTGTTCTGTGCGTGTTACAGCTGCTGCTGCTGTCCGTCCTCTGTAGCTTTCCTGCACTGTGTTGAGTCTGATCACTGAAGTCTGACAATGTTAAATAATCGCACACATTTTAAAGTCTTGCTGAAAAAAACTGAGCACATCTGTAACATCTGTCCAGCTGATCCTTCATTTAAACAGCAAGTCAGTATAAACTGATATGTTGCAGCTGGTCACCCTTATTGGCTTATTGTGTCGTTACACAGAAAGATTTGTAGCTTACTAACAAAAACGCTCCCATTTTTAATCTTTTTGTTTTTCCAATATGCAAAATCTGGTCTAAAAATATAGAACTTAGCTTCAATATTTTCAAACCGTGGACGTTGCTGCTTGGTAATAAGTGTGCTTTCTCCGATGGTCACACACTGTTTGCTGTCCATACATCATTCCCGTGGAGGCGCACCTACCTGCTCGCTGCCTGCTAGGCTCACTGAACCTCGAGAGGCCCGGTTAATGAATTGGAACTGGACCTCTCCACTGAGCTTGTGGTGTTTTGTGTCACTTGTATTCACATGCATTTATTTGCTCTCCAGGAGTAAAACATTTACAGGAATCTTCTAAGATTGGGAAGATGCCAACGTCTCACTGTAACCTGTGCATCTTTTAATGCCCAACTATCAAACATAAGATTTTATTGCTTCTTTCAGTTGGAACGGTTTACGTGTCAGGACATCATAGGAATCATCTGGTCCTTAGCAGGTCTGAAATGATTGAAATCCAACATCAGAAACACAACTGCAGAAGTGTGAAAATCTGAATACACACCATGTCCAGCAGCAATGACTCAGTGATGGTTTTCTGTGTGATTTTTATCATGTTGTTGAATTTGAGCCCACTCTTCTTTGCAGGGCTGAAGTTTGCAGCATTCATTCATTCACAGCTCTCTTCAGTCAGGTGGAGGTCTGGACTGGGCAGCACCTTCATCACCTTCAGCCTGAGTCACCAGCCCTCCACCACCTTGCTGAAACACACACACACACACACACACACACACCCCAACTAAGAAAATGTGATAAAAATAAATACAATAAATACAACCAACCAAAATGTATAAACTTTAGTATCAATAAAGAATGAGTACCTTTAGTAACTGCCAGAAACAAAGTTAATATTCAGCCTGATGTAACCAATCATTTACACTCATTAAATCCATGAATGAATTTCTGCAGTTTGAGTTGAGGATGATTTTTCCAAATTTACTGTGAGCTTTTGGGGCAGACAGAACAATGACTCTTTGGACCCAAGACGACAACTTCCTACACCATGAAACAGCCACGTGAAAAATGTCATAAGAATAAGCTGTTGGCTGAGTCAGTGGGGAGGAAGACTCATGCTCCAGCATATGTTAGCATTGTGAGGACGTGTGCGTATAAATCACATCTTCATAATCAAGCACACAGAAAAATGGAAACAGCAGGTCACGTTCAATGAAACAGGATCATGGGAAACCTGAGACCACGATGCATTCTCAGAAACATCATTCCGAAAGGTGTAAATCCAGAATTCGCCCACAGCGGTATGAGAGGCTCATACAGAAAACACATTTAGCAGCAATTTATTGCTGCTAAATGTGTTTGTGCAAGCTAGTGAAGCATGGGTATAACCCACCTCTGCTTTTGTTACATCATGTGTTGCAGTTTGTGTAAGGTTGTATTTCCCTCATTTTAAGACCTAAGGAGAAGACCTATTATATATTTAAAACCATAGAACTGACAGAGGCTGCTTTCCTTTGACTGCAGCGTATTACAAAACAGCTCAAAGCAACAGCAGGAAATGAGGCACACAGACTAGTGCGCATCTGTAAATGCATTGTTGGGTTTATTTCGACCTGGTGTATCACATGGATGGTTCAAACACCCGGATAGATTTGAATAAATGAGCAGTCGTATAACCTACTTTCTGAACTGTCTGATTTTTATCAGATCAAAAATTATGCATTTTTCACACAGTCTGAAATTCATAATTGGCCGGTGATCGTGCACAGTGTGAGACCCCAGAGGAAACATCATGGCTGATATGACACCCCAGCTGGATCTGAAAGGAATTCCTGGTGTGCTTCCTTATTTTGGTGTCTCACCATTTACAGTAAATAAAATAGTTTCCAGGCTGCTCTCCAAACTGAACGGCTCTCACATGTTCATGACTCCTTGTTGTGATACACTAGGAGGGGAAATCAGTTGAACCTGAAAATAACCAAAGCTGTTGGGAAAGAGGGAGTTTTGTTTCAGTTTGTACTTTTGTAACTAGTGCATGAGGAAGTTTTGTAAGATGTTTCCCGTGAGTGTCATTGATTTACGTCAGAGGAATTAAACCAGCCAATGGTCAACTGCGTGTTTTGTCCCATTTGCTTCTCTGATTTTTTGTAAGCCTCCAGAGAGCCAGACTGAGTCTTTTTGCTGCTCGTTTGTAAGATGCAAAGAATTTACATTATACACCCAATTCATGATGTGGATGCTGTAGTATGGTGGAGAGATAGCCGCATGCCTCGGGGGTCCCCTAAGAAGACCTGGAGAAGGTGGCTGAGGGGAGGGAGGTCTGGATATTTCTGCTGAGACTCCTGCCTCCATGATGGAGGGAGGGGGGTGGACGGATGGAGGGAGGGAAGAAGGGATGGATTGATAGAAAGAGGAGAATGCAGAAGATGGTGCCTGATTATTCAAAGCCTTGTACGTGAGCAAAAGGATTTTAAATTCTATTCTAGATCTAACAGGGAGCCAATGAAGTGAAGCCAATATGGGAGAAATGTGCTCTCTCTTTCTAGTCCCTGTCAGTACTCTAGCTGCAGCATTTTGAATCAGCTGAAGGCTTTTCTGGGAGCTTTTAGGACAGCCTGATAATAATGAATTACAATAGTCCAGCCGAGAAGTAATAAATGCATGGATTAGCTTCTCAGCATCAGTCTGAGAAAGGATGTTTCTAATTTTGGCAATATTACGCAAATGCAAAAAAGCAGTCCTACATACTTGTTTAATGTGTGCATTGAAGGACATATCCTGGTCAAAAATGACTCCAAGATTTCTCACAGTGTTACTGGAGGCCAAGGTAATGCCATCCAGAGTAAGTATCTGGTTAGACACCATGTTTCTAAGATT